>JAWPHD010012802.1:0-73192 GCA_037043455.1 Cyrtodaria siliqua
TCATTGAATGGCAGTACTGTATTTCCTCTAATTGAAGCGCGTCCTCCCCACCCCCCACCCACCCCACCCCACCCCAAACAAATTCAGTAAATAAACAAAATTATAATCTTTTTTTATTTACTTTATAAGACTGTCGTCCCCTTTGCATTTTGCATAGCACCCGGATTGTCCCCTTTGCATTTTGCATAGCACCCGGATTGTCCCCTTTGCATTTTGCATAGCACCCGGATTGTCCCCTTTGCATTTTGCATAGCACCCGGATGCTACTGTTAGAGGCAATAGATAGTTCTACATTTACCAATAGATCGTTCTACATTTACACACATTCTTTTTTTATTATTATTATTTTGTTCACTGTTTATAGATTTTGAAAGTTTTTTGCTGATTGTTTGCTTCAATCTTGGGTGTGAAGATTGTGTTTTCTGTATTGACACAGCAGGTAGAGATTTTGTTTTGAATTCTTTTTTTATCTCTTGTAAAGAGCTTGTTGGGTTTGGTTGAATGACAGATTATTGAGTTAAGGCTTCTAGGATGGGTCTTCCATTAAAATATTCAATATTTTAGTTGAATTAGCAACAAATCAGGTGGAGTTTAGAGATACAGTTAAACTGCAAAATAATGATTGTAAATCGTCTGCCCTGATTGCATGAACATATTTTAAAACTTTTAAGTCGATGTGTTTTCTTAGAAATAAGTTATAACACTTATACAACTGGTATATAGGATTTTATTAAGTACTTCGAATTAGTGAAGCTTTCGATGTTCCTAATTCTAAAATATGCCAGTTAAAATTATTTTGACATCATGTTTTACTAGCATTACCACTACAAATGCGTTTGCAAAAGAAATTTTCGAAATATTTAATGTTAACTCTTAATTACAGTTACTTGAATTTCAAACAGTATTCAATTTAAAGGGAGGTAATTTAAGATTATCCATATTTCATTTTTTTATAGACGGAGAATCTGCGATAAACGGGGCAAATTTTTACGCTTTTTTTTCTATTATTTCTTACCAATTTTAAGAATTTTATATCTTTAAGCGATCTTTATGTGTTTTATCAGCACATTTCATGTTTTCATATAAAGGGAGGGTAAAAGATGTAACAATTTAAACAAAAAATAAATGTTTTACAAACTATGGGTCAAAACAAAATACTTATCACATATCTATTCTAAAATATATTTAAACTAAGAAAATTAGTTAAGATACAAAAGTGAGTAATTAGGAATATTGTTCAGTGGAGTTACAGTTAATAGTTTTGCATTTTCCCCTTGTATATAAATATATAAAAAATAGGTCATAAAAATTCTATAACCGTTAACCTTACATGTGTTACCTGTTTATCTACATGTGTATATGCATTGTTGCATGTTTATTATTGATTTGGCCTTGAAGAAAGTTAAAAATAGTACAGATGTAAACATGTTTACAGTGTATATGCAAATTATTTATGCAAATTCATTTATGATAATGTGGACTGTTTTCATTGGACTATTTTATGCAAATTCATTTATGATGAAATTTAGACTATTTTTATTGGATGATTTTAGTGGGAAAACCAGAACTGTCTGTGAGGGTATATAAACAGGCTAGCCCAGGGCTCCCAGCAGTTGAGTTGTGATTCAGTATTCTTCAATATAAAGTTAATTATGATTTGGATGCTTTTAGAAAATATAATTGTGAGAGGATTTAATACATATTGTGCTCATTCATAATAACAGTGAATTGGATATTTGGACTATAATAATTAAATCGGAAATATTGGAAATTAATTTAGACTTAAAGAGACACTTACTGTTTTGGATTAAAGACACTTACTGTTTTGGATTAAAGATACACTTACTGTTTTGGATTAAAGAGACACTTACTGTTTCGGATTAAAGACACTTACTGTTTTGGATTAAAGAGACACTTACTATTTTAGATTAAAGAGACACTTGCAAATCTGAATTAAAGGAAGATGGGATAATTTTATTTGGACTTAATTGAAAAATTGGATATTAATGAAAAACTGGATTTGTATATTCTGTAAGTGATTATTTAATGTAAATAAATTATATTTTTGTATGGCTAATTTCGCTTACTTTCTTGTTACATTTTACTCGTAACACATGTGTTGAAATGACGTAAAACACCATACCAACAAATTGATCTGTTATACAACTGAAAGTGGAACGATTGTTTTACAAGACCCGCTCTACAGTGCCAGGTCTTTATCAGCCATGCAGCCCTAGCATGACATGTTGATTTCTTTGTAAATGAACTGCCATTAGGATTTAAACTGCTCTTGTGTTAAAGAGAAGGTTCAAGCATCTGTGTTACAGTATACACATCCAAACAAGTCAGTTAGTAAAACACGTGATTTATGGGAAATTAATCGGAGATGTGAGTTACATGAATAAATTTGCCTTTAATCATTTCTACATTGAAGAAATGTGAACGTCTATATTTGTTTGTTTTTTTAGCAAAATGTATGTGCAGTACAAGAATCTTAATGAAACTGAAATATTTATGTTTATTATAACATGATATAAAAAATGAAGAAAATACAAGTCAAGTTCTAGGTCAGGTTCAGAGAATATAGATAGAGATTAGTGAATATAGGTCATTTCAGAGAATATGGGTAGAGTGTCAAGTCAAGTTCAGAGAATATAGGTCAAGTTCAGCAAATATTGGTCAAGTTCAGAGAATATAGGTCAAGTTCAGAGAATATAGGTCGAGTTTTAAGAACATAGACTGAGTTCAGAGAATATAGGTCTAGTTCAGAGAATATAGGTCAAGTTCAGATAATGTAGTTTGATTTCAGAGAATATAAGTCAAGTTTAAAGGACATAGGACATTCAGAAAATAGATGTCAAAAGCAGAGATTTCAGAGAATATAGGTCAAGTTCAGGAAATATAGGCTGGGTTCAGAGAATATACGTCTAGTTTAGAGAATATAGGTCAAGGTTAGCAAATATAAGTCGTATTTAGAGAATATAGGTCAAGTTCAGAGAATATTGAGAATATATATCAAGTTGAAAGAATATAGGCTGAGTTCAGAGAATATATGTAGAGTTCAGAGAATATAGGTCTAGTTTAGAGAATATAGGTCAAGGTCAGAAAATGTAGGTCAGATTTAGAGAATATAGATCAAGTTCAGAGAATATAGATCAAGTTCAGAGAATATAGATCAAATTGAAAGAATATAGGTAGAGTTTGGAGAATATAGACCAAGTTCAGAGAATATAGGTCAAGTTCAAAGTATATAGATTAGGTTCAGAGAATATACTTTTTAGGTTGAATTTAAAGAACATAATATATATAGCGAGTATCACATAAGTATTGACTCAGTGTTTGATGAGGGCTGGCTTGGCGCAGTCGGTAGCGCGGGGGATTTGTAACCGGAGGCCCCAGATTCAATCCTCCATGGTGCCACTGAGTTTCGACGGTTGTTCTTTGGCAAGACACTTTCCCTTAGCCTCGTCCGTCGGATGGGGACGTAAACCGGGCGGTCCCGTGTATCTGTCTAGTCTCCGACCACATTAAAGAACCATAGGAATCTATTCGATAATAAGAGTAGGGCATGGTTTCCGGATTCCTATGTATCCTTCTCCTCTCTGGGGCGGCTCTAATTAACCTATACTGTGTTGATGAGCCGTTAAACAACATACAATTCAGTGTTTGATGTGTGAATCATTCCTTTCATTCTACTAAATGGAAGTCAGCACTATTGGATTTGACAGACAGCACAATTGGATTTGACAGACAGCACTATTGGATTTGACAGACAGCACTATTGGATTTGACAGTCATAGATTGCTACTGTGATAGTGATAAGCAAAACCAATGTGTCTGCCTATTTGAAGGAAATCAGCATTTAAAAACATTTACTCTTTCTGCAAGCTATATTTTAGATTGGAATAATTTCATATTGTGAAAATGATTTTAATGAAAGTTTATGTTGTGTAATTTGTTCAATATTATCATTGTTATTGACTGCATAGTTATCATAACGTTGAGTATTTGTTTTTTAAGAAAATATAAAATTTAAATTAGTCCTTTATTTCTCTTTTCAGGTGCAGTTTTAGTCCATTGTCACTGAAGTGCTTGCTAAAACAGAAGAATGTTTTATATGAAAGCATTTTACTTTCTTAGATACTTCATTGTTTTTGGATAATATGAAGGATGTATGCGGGTGTTTAGCTGGCAAGCAACACATTCTTTTGCTCAATTGAGGATCATCATCAATACAAGGCCTCACTGTTAATATTTCAAACTAAGCGACGAGTTGTGAATGTATGGAATATCATGGAAGTTTCTAATGAGGACAGCGATATAAACATGATTTTCTCGAGGCAGTTTCAAATGAGCCGAGCGATATAAGCACAATATTCTCATAGGTTGGCACAATGTCACAATTCGGAGATTCCAGAGACTTGTGTAGTCATCGAAAGTCAGAAACAAAAACAGACAAAACAATGGTAGACAGGTGAACAATGAGAAGATTCACAAATGCCGTTGCAGAGAGGATTTATTGTATTAAACAAATATCAGGAATAAGTAGCTATAAACTAGCATATTCCTAGACGCAGCCATATGTAATATGGGAGATATTAAGACAACTATAAATGTAACTTCATATTATTGGTCAAAAAACTAACGCATAAGATATTATTATTACGAAATGTGCCAAATGTAGAAAAAAATAATACAGGGACGATGTAATTTAAAACCAAAATACATTGACGTAGAGATAGTGTGGTGAACATAGCCTCCGTCGCCACCATGGATACAGAACGGGTGGTCGAGTTAATCCTACTGGTGTCGGTACTGATTATAACCGTGACAACCAACATTATCACGCTGTTTGTGATGGCGTGGACAGACTACCTACGTAACATCAACCGCGTGTACTTGTACTCTGTCACCATATCTGACTTGTGTATAGGGTTATTTATATTCCCGTTTGCCGTGTACTGCTCCGTAATAAGTAAATTTGGTTATGAAGGTCTTGACCCAAAGATTTGCCATTTACAAGCTTATATGACCATTGTGTTTTTCTTGTCTGGATTATACGCCATGGTGTGGATGAACGTTGACCATTTTGTGGCCGTGCGTAAACCAGAACGTTACAAGCTGATGATGTCACCACCACGATCGCTGTGCTGGATAGCTTTTGCGTGGATAGCAGCGATAAGTTTCTGTTGTCCACCATTACTTAATTTCCGTGACACGCGTTACTATAATCAGGTGTATGTGTGCACACTGTTTATCGGCTCAGAGATGCCGTATTTTATCACTGCTGGGATACTTGCATTGCTACCCGCCATGGCAGCTTTAATGATAACTAACATTTATTTATTCACACATAGCTTCCGGAAAAAGCAAATAATGTACGAGGCTGTTGTTCTGGAGGTGTCGTCGAGACCCAGAAATTATCAAATAAACTTCTATGTCTCAATCATCAACATCATGACATGGTTGCCATGGTGTGTGCTACGTATATGCAGTTTCTACTTTCACGATGATTCCATTCCACGTGAGGTTCACTTCTACACATTCTGGCTGGCTATGGGGAACAGTTTTTACAAGTTTGTGGTTTTCGCCAGCATGAGTATAGAGTACCGGCGGGGATTGCGCGAACTGTTCCGTCAGTGTTGTAAGTGTATCACCTGCAGCTGCGGTGCAGTTCTTGTGCCGCGACAAAATCTAACGGTAAACTTGGTGACGACTAGAGTCATAGCCAAACCGTCAACAAGCGGCCTACCGTCAGCATGCGTGTAACTTCTGGTGTAATATTCCAGATATTTAGGGAAGTATATAGCTGTAATGACCGTGCCACATAAAAAGATTTGAGAAATTCTTGTTTTTCTTGGTTTAGTCATAACCATGTTAAGTGTTCAAAAAAGAAACACTAGTGACCAAAAAATTGGTGAATGTGAAACCTGAAGCTTTTTCGAAATCCATGTGCACTTGAGGAAAAGACATCTCCTCACATTGATTTCAAAAGGTGAACAAATCTCCTCGTCTTGCTTTTCAAAGGAAGAAATAGGAAAATAAAAGTTCTCCCAAACGAGAAGAAAATTATTCCATTGGTTTCATAAGAAGCAAACAAAAACAGTGACCAACACTTGGTGAATATATTATATAGATTTGACATCAAAATTGCTTGATTCGAATGTAATGTGTATGATTGTTCCTTGATTTAAAAATAATAAAAAAAATGTCCCAAAGGAGAAGAAAAAAATTGTTTGATTCAAAAGGAATGTGTATGTTCTCGTCTCGATTTTCCAAGGAAGAGTATTGCAAAAAATGAAGGAAGTGTTCGTGAAACACTAATGCCCCGACTTGTGCATTTGATTGATATTACAAGAGATTATTTGAAAAAGGGCGTATAACTCCAGTAATAATTGAACGAGTGACCCATTGTTCGAAATCTAACTGTATTTTTGCAAGTTGTACATATTCACCAAATATAATGTCAATCCATGCGACCGTTCTGGTTGATTTTAGGCAAAACTATGCCGAAAGGTGTTACTAGGTGCAGTATTAAATGACTTCAGCGAGTCCAAATTCGAACTTGATCTCTACTTTTGAAAGGTATTCCTACTCTTCATACAATCATCTTGATTGTTTTAAAGGGACACGCAGCAACTCTGATTGTTTTAAGGGACACGTAGCAATCCTGATTGTTTTAAAGGGACACACAGCAATCCTGACTGTTTTAAAGGGACACACAGCAATCCTGACTGTTTTAAAGGGACACACAGCAATCCTGATTGTTTTAAAGGGACACGCAGCAATCCTGGTTGTTTTAAAGGGACACGCAGCAATCCTGATTGTTTTAAAGGGACACGCAGCAATCCTGGTTGTTTTAAAGGGACACGCAGCAATCCTGATTGTTTTAAAGGGACACAGAGCAATCCTGATTGTTATACGACTCTCGGCATCCCTTTAGTTTTCTACATAACTTGCATACTTAATTGCCAATCATTATTAATAATGATGTGAACAGTTGAGAGTAGATTTCCTTCATGCCACTAATTGTTGATTACATTACACGAATAATATATTTATAGCAAAGATATACTAACGAAGAATAACTGGAAACTTCTCTAATTTTATTCTCTAATTTTGTTACACCTGCACACAAAATATTGTTTGAATCCATGTAACCCTTCTCTTATAAATGATTGGAAACCAAGATTTTAAGACAGTAACTTTGCAGAATCAGAAGTCTTGCATCACAGGTTCACACACGCAAACTGTGAACACCTCCACCCTACTTAATGTTAATATCAAGAGCTAAAGGGTTACATGTCAGGTATTATTTAGTGTATTTAGTTCCTGTGATCCAGCTAATAAATTTAACAGGGTTGATGACAGTTAAAACTTAATGTCAGTTTACCACCTTAAGATATATGACCACCCTTTTTGTAGCATTATCAACTAACAAATTTAACTCTTAAACATCACAAGAACATTTCTTGATAGTCCCGGAAAGAAACATATATTTAAAACTGCTACTAAGTTGTTTGTAAAAATAAGTATTATTTGCATGACATAGATACTACTTTTACTACTGCGTGATGCACGGGGAAATGAGATAAATCTGCAAGGTATAGCTGCACAATTGTTGCCAGATAATTGATAAATACATTTTCCTGTGGATTAATTTTTCGAGTCATCAAATAAAATCTTTTCACAGATATTGCAATGTGTGAATTGTAAATATCTATTGTTGCATATTGATTTCGATTTAAATAAATAAACAAAACATGTTTATGAAATAAAAAATCACTAGGGAACTTTATATTGTGCACCTTGAGATATACAGACGGTTTGTAAACAATAGGGACCATTGACTTTGTTTTGATAAAGCTTGACTGTTTTCTTGTTTTGTGGGGTCATTTAGTGCAGTATGGAAATTTAGGGATATATTTCTGATTATTTTGTTTGCACATTGTGAAGAAAGCATAAATGTCTATTATGCATATATAAGCTAAGGGCCACTAACTAAATATATCTTTTGATAAACACACCTAAAACTTGACCAACCTTGTTTTAATGGGGTCATTAAGCACAAAAAAAACGTTTTTTTTCTGATAAAACTTTTGGTCCTGTGTTTATATGCTAACGCTTTACAACATGCCTGATTCAAAACTGAACTAATGGTCAATATTGACCAATCTTTTCAGATCAGTGGCTTGTAGTTTGTTAAAATTAGGTCAGCCTGACATTCAAGATGGCCACCATTACTATAAATGATCAAATGATCAAGACCTCCATAACCATGCACTGAACAGATTTCAACAATTTTTTTTATTAATTATCGCTAACCCTTGATTGTTTAGTTTGTTCAAATGAAGTCCCGGCTTAAAAATGGTCCTGTCCTTGAAGATGTCCAAAGTCTGTATACAGAGATTTCACGTTACACATAGTAACATAGAAATATGTAGGGAAAAAATTGAAAAGTATTTTTCCTCTGAAATTACAGTGTGTTATATTGCATTTAGCATAAGCCTATGCTCCTGTAAGTTTGTTCAAATGCTTATATAGTTATACAGGAAAATCTTTAACAAAACTATTATTTGGGGCACTCGTTTCTGTCTAAGTTATATTGTGAAACAAACATTTTTAGTAGCGTAAATAAAATATATTTTGAAATTGATTGAGAAATGAAAATGTTAAAAAGCAAAATTTAATGTTGATTGTGCACTTTCTGCTTCATCAAAAATGAAAAACATTTTTTTTTTTAGAATTTCTATTCAAAAATAGTTTTATTGTGTTAAATAAATATAAATTAAGACACGCTTAAAGTTTTATCACAGACTATTAAAGCTAACTGAAGTTATTTTAGATCTCCAAACTTTCTGCTGTCTGATCAACCCAGCTACAAGTTTACATGGAGAAAGCCCTATCAAAACTATTTTTCCTGTAATTTTTTTTTTTAACTGATTTTCAAAACTAAGGAAAATTCCATTTCCGGTGATATGTAATTAAAATAGGAAAGTGATATAAAATTATACTCGGCTTTCACAAAGTGAAGTGGGGACTTTAATATTAGAAATCACGCTGTCCATAACGTCCCAGGTAACACATTTTTGTCTACGCGCGTGACACATGTTTGTCGTGTCATGTCCCGTCTCATTGCGCAACACATTTTTATTTCTTGCGTTTCTCAAACAGTTTTGAATGGGTTGTTCCCAAACCTCATTTACAAATAACAACTGATGACCTTATGTCCCTCTTTATCACCCATTGTTGATTGCCTAATGTATTACAGAATTATAGCCCTTTGTTTGACTAAGAATTTAAGTGGGGTATTCATCACCTTCAGTGATAGTATACAACTATTTAAGTGATAGAATACAACTACTTAAGTGATAGTATACAACTATTTAAGTGATAGTATACAACTATTTAAATGATAGTATACAACTATTTAAGTGATAGTATACAACTATTTAAGTGATAGTATACAACTATTTAAGTGATAGTATACAACTATTTAAATGATAGTATACAACTATTTAAGTGATAGTATACAACTATTTAAGTGATAGAATACAACTATTTAAGTGATAGTATACAACTATTTAAGTGATAGTATACAACTATTTAAGTGATAGTATACAACTATTTAAGTGATAGTATACAACTATTTAAGTGATAGTATACAACTATTTAAGTGATAGAATACAACTATTTAAGTGATAGAATACAACTATTTAAGTGATAGTATACAACTATTTAAGTGATAGTATACAACTATTTAAGTGATAGTATACAACTATTTAAGTGATAGTATACAACTACTTAAGTGATAGTATACAACTATTTAAGTGATAGTATACAACTATTTAAGTGATAGTATACAACTATTTAAGTGATAGTATACAACTATTTAAGTGATAGTATACAACTATTTAAGTGATAGTATACAACTACTTAAGTGATAGTATACAACTATTTAAGTGATAGTATACAACTATTTAAGTGATAGAATACAACTATTTAAGTGATAGTATACAACTATTTAAGTGATAGAATACAACTATTTAAGTGATAGTATACAACTATTTAAGTGATAGTATACAACTATTTAAGTGATAGTATACAACTATTTAAGTGATAGTATACAACTATTTAAGTGATAGTATACAACTATTTAAGTGATAGTATACAACTACTTAAGTGATAGTATACAACTATTTAAGTGATAGTATACGACTATTTAAGTGATAGTATACAACTACTTAAGTGATAGTATACAACTATTTAAGTGATAGTATACAACTATTTAAGTGATAGAATACAACTATTTAAGTGATAGAATACAACTATTTAAGTGATAGTATACAACTATTTAAGTGATAGAATACAACTATTTAAGTGATAGTATACAATTATTTTATTCCTTAGAGGTCAATGGTTAGAACTATTTATCAGTGGGTGTGACTACTGAACCGAGAAGTGTACTATTGCACGAGGCGGCACTAGTATCCTTCAAGGGTCAGTAGTCACTCCCGAGGATAAATAGTTCTAATTAATCCATAGACTCCTAAGGCACATGATGAACTATTGAACAGTTGTCATGTTGCCAATCCAAATGGTCAAAACTATTTAATCATACGTGACTCATTCTAGACCAATGAAAAATGCTTATGTTTTATGATATATAATAATTCTAGTTGTTCATGTAAATGCTGTAAAATGGCTGAAATACACACCCCGAACAATAAGTCGTTGTTTGTCCAAACATCCCAGGAGTGCGATGGTGTGGAAGCAAGCAGTCTCTTGTTAAACTTTATACATACATGCCAAATTACTTTGTAAATCAAAATATGTTGTTGTTTGTTAATTTTGTATTTGCTAAACATTGTATTGTCTGTTGTAGTATGCCAGAGTTGACTGTGCATTTGGCGTGTGTGTGCATGTGTGCGTGAGTGTTTGTTTGTGCATATGTGAATGTATGTGTGCATGCGGGTTTGCATGTGTGTGTAAAAGTTGAATACATTTTATGTATCATTTATTTGTTAATTTGTATATAAAGAAGGGCCTCGTGGATGATTAGTTAATGACTAAATGTGTGTCTCTCTGTAATTTAATAGTTATTATTAAAATTATAATTATTGTTTAATTATTTTTATTATTATTAATATTGTCATTTAAAAAATACATCAATGTTTGAACCACAATTTGAAGGATATATTTTAGGAGCTATATATAAATTCAAATCAATTGTATTAATGAATTCCAATTTAGTGGTTTCTAAATTAGTTCTACATTAGTGCTCCCATCTTGTTTCGTAAATGTTCATTCCATATAATTATGTGCCATTTTTTGTGAAAAATTGAAAAACATACATTAAAGGGACACAGGGTAATCTTGATTTTTTAAAATCTCCTGACGTTCCATTAGTTGTTAGACATATCTTGCATTAATTTTGTTCAATCATTTATTTAAATTAACTATAAGAATAGTATAAAGCAAACTATTGTTGCGTATTATTAATATTGATAATATTGCACCAATGATATATTAAACCTATGGTAGAATAAGATGAAAAAATGAAAAAATGAAAAAAATGGGAAATGGATAAATAAATAGTTATGCCATTACGTGGTCCGAGTATTAACTTTCATACCCCATTTAACCCCTTATCTAAGAACCAAAACTGGGTTTGGCTGGGGTATGAAATAACACCTTAATTTCTGCTTAAAAGGTTTGCATATTGTAAAATTCAAACATTTAATATGTAATTTTAAACAGTTTTCAAATGTGTTTTATTGTTGAAATATGCGTTATAAAATCCTGCTAATATAAGCTTTCCCATCGCTTAATGGAATTATGATGGGACCACATAATGTTAATTTCAGTGCTTGATAAACAGTTCAAGATTGCCGTGTGTCCCTTTAAATAATCATCATAGACAATAGGAAGCTGCCGACTTATTTTATGGCGGAGGAGTAGATGGCCGCAAACTCTGTTGTTGTGTTTTTGCCGTGCTCATTTCATTTGGTCATCTGTGCTTTCAGTGTGCCGCTCGAGCGTGCTTGGAAGAAACCAGCCAGCATGGCTCATGTTTAGATGAGATTGTAGGTCCATTCTGTATATTTTTATTTCGATGTAAATACAGATGGGCCTGGAATGTTCATTCCTGTTGGTGCCATATAACCTTTTTGTGGTTTGGTGCTCCCATTTCTACTCTTATTATTTTGTACAAGCTTTGCTGTAAATGTTACTTTCACATGCAGTTTTGGAAAAGTCTATGTGAAATACTGTATTTCCCCTAATAATAACTCCTCCCTCCCCACTCCCCCCACTAATAGAACCGCCTCGCACCAGTGTTTAGAAACCTTTATAGAAAAGCCAAAAATATCAAATGTCTTCAAAATTTAATAAATTTTTGATTGTTTTTAAAAAACAAAGAATACGTCAAGAACTGCTTTTAAATATAGCCCTTATAAAAGTAAATAGAAACAAAAACAACAACAAAAAAATAAAATTTATATCTATTAATAGGGGAAATACAATATTTTGATTGTTTTATTTGCTCATTTGCTTGCAAGTACAGATATAAAGTTGTTGCTGTTACATCAAAATAATATTGTTGTTATAAAATGATTGAAATAAAGTCGTAACTTGTTGTTATTGTATGTGTTGTTACATGTCTGTATCTCCGCTTCACAAAGTTAAGTGGGGGGCTATATTATACGTGACATCCGTAATGTTACGTCCTGTCCCCTAACGGCATGTCCTGTCCCGTTATAGGAATCGTACTGTCCCTAACGTCGCATCCGTAATATTTCGTCCTGTCCCCTAACGTCAGGTCCTGTCCCGTAATGTCACATCGCGTCACGTAACACATAATTAGACTGAAGGAATACACATTTGTACATTCCATATGAAACTGAAGCATATTATAATTGTGATGGTTTTAATTTGTATACTTAACGCCATTAAAAGTGCAAGTTTTTTATTTTGTGTTTATTTCCAGGATCGATTGTAGGGTTATGTACATGTTAGAAATTATCCACATTCCCTATAAATCTGGTGACTGATCAAATTCATGTATTGGAAGAAGTAAAATAGGAATTATGCTATCGATCTTGGGAACATTTTAATTAAAAATAAACACAAAATAAAAAAACTTGCACTTTTAATGGCGTTAAGTATATTTTTCGATTGACATCATTTTCTCTTCCAGATTCCCTCTAGTCCCTTTGCCATTTAATATATTGACTTTAGCTACGTAGATCATACATGTATGTCATGTTAAATGGTTAAATATCGGTTTTCATACTATATAAATGAAATGTGGTTTTACGCCCCATTTACACGTTAGATTAGGTTATATTGAGGCAGCAACCTCAGAGGGGGATGATGTGAAGAATGAAGTTTCACAGCAAACATGCCTTAGCCAAGGAATGAACTCTTATGGGGTAGAGATATAGGGAGACAGTATTGCTGTTTACGCAAATTTTCTTAACCCCCATGGATATTCAGAGACCAGACACCTTGTCCTGTTACACTGAGTCTGGAATCATTGTCAACGCAAAGCGAGTGGAAGATTGGGCAGATTGGTCTGTACTGTCCGTGTCCATCAAAAATTTGCGATTCGTCGCAGACACGGACAGTCGGACATGGACTGATCAATGGATGCTTCCCAACATTTTGTCTATATAACCAATGTTTCACTAACCCGGATACGGACGCTGATACGGACGCGGATATGGACACGGACCACGGATCACATATGGATGATGCCCAGCTTAATTGAGTTTAATTACCATGAGTTTTTCAACACGGGATTTCTAGGATTTCTGTTTCTATTTCGAGTGAAAGTATGTCCACATAAACCAACGAGTGTGCTAACAATAAGTAGTCGAAGAAAACAGAGTACAAGAAGTTCCCAAACATCCGACTAGTTGGAAATACTTCCCTGACAATGAGCAAAATCTATATATGTGTAATCAAATTTCAGTTTCTTGACCGATAACTTCAGTGAACAGATTCTGCTTCTCTTTTTTCCATTAAGGTCTCTAACAAGTTTGGCAAACAACTAAATCAATGTCCTTGTTTTTATTTAAATAAGTGAAGTTTTGTTGATGAACATAATAACTTGAGTAAACTGCTTTGAAATTGTGTATCTGATCTTGAATCTCATAAACTTAAAGTTCTCTGGCCATGTTTTGTTTCATGAACCTGTTTATGTTTTGTTAAATCGCAACACTATATATTTACAATTCACACATTACAATATCTGTGAAAAGCGAGAATAAGATTTTATTTGATGATGTAGAAAACGTTGAACAGGTAAATTAATCCACAGATGAATGTATTTATCAATTATCCTGCAAATGTTGTGCAGCTATACAATTCAAATTTACCTCATTTCCCCGTTCAGTCACACAGTGGTAAAAGTAGTATCTACGTCATGCAAATATTTCTTATTTTTACATACAACGTAGTAGCGGTCTTCAATCTATTTTTCTCTGTGTGACTATCAAGAAATGTTCATATGATGTTTAAGAGTTAAATTGTTAATTGATAACACTACAAAAACCGTTGCCATTTATCTTTAAGATAAGTTGGTGTGTGTGTGTGTGTGCGTGTCGTAGTAGACGGTGTGTCAGGCAAAAAACTTCGGTCACATGTTCCATGTCAACATAACTTCTATACCGCCTTAGACCATCGTGCGGAAAACTTTATGTTTATGTTTTTTCTCAGTATGGTCAAGGTCATGAGTTATGGTCATGGGTCATTTTCGTGAGTTATGGTCATGGGTCAAAGTAATGAGTTATGGTCATGGGTCATTGTCGTGAGTTATGGTCATGGGTCAAAGTAATGAGTTGTGGTCATGGGTCAAGGTAACATGTTAAAGGTCATGGGTCAAGGTCACAAATTCAGGTCATGGGTCAAGGTCACAATTCTAAGTCACTAGTTAAGGTCATGGGTCAATGTCATGAGTTAAGGTCATGAGTCAAGGTAACAGGTTAAAGGTCCTGGGTTAAGGTCACAAGTTCATGTCATGAGTCAGGGTCATGCAATTTTCATGTGTCACACACCAAGTCAATATATCCAGTACAGCCATAGATGGGGGACACATTTCAGATAAGTTTGTTTGTTATAAATGGAAGAAAGGGTTGAACATCCAGGGAAATGTAAAAGTATATTCTTCACTGATACTGCTTTACAGATGGAACTTGGAAGATTTTTCGTGAGATTAAATAGATGTAAACGTCAATTCCTATAGTCTTTATAATAGGTGTCATGGTATAAGTACATTCTCACCAGTCGCTATGTAGCCAGAAGTGTGTCTTCATGTGTCCACCAGTCGCTATATAGCCAGTAGTGTGTCTTCATGTGTCCACCAGTCGCTATATAGCCAGTAGTGTGTCTTCATGTGTCCACCAGTCGCTATATAGCCAGTAGTGTGTCTTCATGTGTCCACCAGTCGCTATATAGCCAGTAGTGTGTCTTCATGCCTTTTTATACCCCCCACAAACAAAGTTTGTAGGTGGGGTATACTGGATTTGGCTTGTCCGTCCGTCTGTCCATCTGTCTGTTTGTCCATTGATGCAATGTTGTCCGATCATTAATTTATGTTAGGAATGAGGTATTGTGATGAAACTTGAAGGGTAGGTAGCTTAAATGGAATTTTAGGAAGCTTGGGATTGCATTTGGGGTTTCTGCTCAATGACTTTTGTTAGGAAGAGATATTGCGATGAAACTTGCTGGTTAGGTAGCTTATATGGAAAGGAAGCTTGGGATTGCATTTGGGGTCACAAGGTCACTGTTGCTAAAAATAAAAACGGTTTCTGCTCAATAACTTTTGTTAGGAATGAGGTATTGCTATGAAACTTGCAGGGTAGGTAGCTTATATGGAAAGGAAGCTTGGGATTGCATTTGGGGTCACAAGGTCACTGTTGCTAAAAATAAAAAACGGTTTCTGCTCAGTACTTCGCCTTGCACAACAGGTTAGAGAAACTCCACTTTGCGGCAAATCAAAAGTTTGTCTGTGTTGTACCGTCTTGACCTTTCTCGCCCCGTTGAAATGACAAGCGTTTACTGGACATAATCAATTTAAAGCGCATCAAGACTCTGATCAAACGTGGCCTTTTGAGAGCCTGCTTGATCAGTTCCAATTGGCCCGAGATCGCCAGCTTGTAACTGTTGGCCAGTGAAAACTGAACGTCACCCGATAGATCTGTCAAAATGCGTGTCAAACATTTGTTCTGCCCTATTGATTCTGCTCGGCACCGTGTTATTGTTTTAGATTTATATAACTTCATTTCGTATCGCGTAGTGAAATGAAACATGACTTTTTCGAAAGAATTGGGTATCGAGGAAAACATTGACATTATTAAGGTGGGTTAATAGATATTAAATGGTATTCAATGGGATATGACTTTTTTCTCAGTGAAAAAATACCGCAACTGTCACAATTTTCTGTAATAAGCTTTCTGTATGATGAAAATACACATATTTAGATCTTAGGAACTATAAGCTTTTGCAACATTAATTTAGGCAGGCACTGCAGGTAGACGTGTAATATAAACGGGTCCTCGGGGACATGTACCACCACTTTCGGTCACGTGTTTTAATAATCCGAGCCTTTTTTGCGATTTTGACATTTCATCTGGCTGTACATAAAAAGGCACAAAGCCAAACAAAAAATGGCGAGGTCATGATGTACACAAACAATAATGGTAAGTCGAGTTCTGTGTACATTTTATACACCGCATGTGGGTAGTTACACACATTTTTCCCCAGCCGTGTCAAAATTGATTGACAACAGCGTCTCGAGAGGTGAACCGTAGATCGAGGTCAGTGGTGCAGAACTGTCTGGGATGTCTCTACCGACTTTGCTTGTCACAAAATGGAGAAACTCTAGCCTGTTGTGCAAGGCGTAGTAACTTTTGTTAGGAATGAGATATTGCGATGAAACTTGCAGGGTTGGTAGCTTATATGGAAAGGCAGCTTGGTATTGCATTTGGGGTCAATCAGTCAAGGTCAAGATCACTGTTGCTAAAAATAGAAAAACGGTTTCCGCTCAATAACTTTCGTTAGAAATGAGGTATAGCGATGAAACTTGCAGGGTTATTAAGGTAGCTTATATGGAAAGGAAGCTTATGATTGCATTTGGGGTCACTGGGTTAAGGTCAAGGTAACTGTTGCTAAAAATAGAAAAACGGTTTTTGCTCAATAACTTTCGGTAGGAATGAGGTATTGCGATGAAGCTTGCAGGGTAGGTAGCTTATATGGAAATGAAGCTTGGGATTGCATTTAGGATCACTGGGGTCAAGGTCACTGTTGCTAAATATAGAAAAATAGTTTCTCCTCAATAACTTAAGGAATGAGATATTGGAATGAAACTTGCTGTGTAGGTACCTTATATGTAAAGGAAGCTTAGGATTGCATTTGGGTCACTGAGGTCAAGTTCAAGGTCACTGTTACTAAAAACGGAAAAACGGTTTCTGCTCGGAAAACCTGGTTTTCATGGAATTTCTACGTTTTTTGTTGACTATTATACCCCAGCAAAAGGATCATACCCTCTAACAGAAGACTTCATTATTATATTTATAAAGATGAGGTAAGACAGTCATATTATTTTCCCAATTCTGCCTATTTAGGACCTACATAACCTTTTAGCTATCAGTTACAAAAATTTAAAAAAATTTTTTTATAAAATCTTTGTGACAATTGTTTTCTACCTTATGCCTAATTTATGATAATATCATTTGCTCCAAATTTGTTCTCTTATCGTTAGCAAAGACTGCTAACGTTCTTCCCCATATAGTAAAAGGCTTCAGCGGGTGGTATTTGTTAGCCTTTGGCTTAGAGTTCTAGTTGGGCCTCGGGCCATTTTGGGCTTCTTGTTTAAGTGCACACCCCAATCAACTCTCGGGAATAAACTTCATACTTAGACATCTCTAGATGAGCACCTACCAACACTAGAAACCAGCTCGGCATAAAGCAGTGATTGGCATAAAGCAGTGATCGGAATATTATTTCCAGTTTTCAGATCAGATTTCAAAATGTTCTTAATTATATGGTCTGATAATTTAACCAATAAAATAAAGATTGACTAGGTCTCAAATGACAAAGACCAGACCGGTTGTTGAAATAATGGAATACCGATCTTCACTGATAATTACTTGTTATATCTGGAATACTAGTCCTGTGACTGGATATAACTGACATTTGGTCCCCATGCTGCAGGAGCTTCACAATTGATCAGTTTCATAGTTGGTCATCAGACACTTCCCCAATGTGATCAATTTGAGATGATAAGTACTGGATGTCAGACACTTTCTTATTTGTAATTCTCCGGAGGAATTAAACCGGCCATAATCAAGTCCGGAGGTTTCTTATGTATGTTAATGAAATTATATTTGTTCCTAAAGGAGTTATTTTATTTTGGAAAATAGACCAGTCTATAATGACAGTTGCAATATGTGCTTACCAAAGCTCAGATTATTGATATATACTCTGTAAAAAAAGTTTTGGACCATGGCAGTGTTCGAACCCGTACAATGATCGCTGAACCTTGACATTCGACCATAACCCTTATTATCTCAGTTGATAATTCACAATAGATCAACAATCAACAATAATTATCGTTTACAATGAAAGTTTGCGAAAAAATAATAATCTTTTTATTGGTTACTCGAATGTGTCTGTAACTGTTACTTTTAATGGACTTTGCAACATTTTTTACAGACCCTTTTTGTGTTCGCGATATTTTTTTAAAATCAAATCTTGTTTGGAATTTAATGTTTCTGGTACCAAATTAACCGGGTTGGGTAGACCTTGGATACTATAAAAAGATACTTAAATTCTGTCCACTAGTTTTATTTTTATATGACTTTATATACCCTGGTCCAAAACTTTTTTTACCGAGTATAGTTTGTTATAACACACAAGTGTCAACACTCTTAACCATACATATGATATCGTACATGACCATACATGTGTTGTCACATAACCATATATGTGATACCTCACATAACCATACATATGATATCGCACATAACCATACATGTGTTGTCACATAACCATATATGTGATACCTCACATAACCATACATGTGATACCTCACATAACCATACATATGATATCGCACATAACCATACATGTGTTGTCACATAACCATACATGTGATACCTCACATAACCATACATGTTTTGTCACATAACCATACCTGTGATGCCTCACATAACCATACCTGTGATGCCTCACAAAACCATACATGTGTTGCCTCACATAACCATACATGTGATGCCTCACATAACCATACATGTGATACCTAACATAACCATACATGTGATACCTCACATAACCATACATGTTTTGTCACATAACCATACATGTGATGCCTCACAAAACCATACATGTGTTGCCTCACATAACCATACATGTGATGCCTCACATAACCATACATGTGATATCTCACATAACCATACATGTGATACCTCACATAACCATACATGTTTTGTCACATAACCATACATGTGATGCCTCACAAAACCATACATGTGTTGCCTCACAAAACCATACATGTGTTGCCTCACATAACCATACATGTGATGCCTCACATAACCATACATGTGATGCCTCACATAACCATA
Organism: Cyrtodaria siliqua; assembly: GCA_037043455.1. Taxonomy (NCBI): domain Eukaryota; kingdom Metazoa; phylum Mollusca; class Bivalvia; order Adapedonta; family Hiatellidae; genus Cyrtodaria; species Cyrtodaria siliqua. Next base: position 19,626 of record JAWPHD010012802.1, read on the forward strand.
CATGTGATGCCTCACATAAACCATACATGTGTTGCCTCACATAACCATACATGTGATGCCTCACATAACCATACATGTGATGCCTCACATAACCATACATGTGATGCCTCACATAACCATACATGTGATACCTAACCATACATGTGATACCTCACATAACCATACATGTGATACCTCACATAACCATACATGTGTTGCCTCACATAACCATACATGTGTTGTCACATAACCATACATGTGTTGTCACACATAACCATACATGTGTTGTCACATAACCATACATGTGTTGCCTCACATAACCATACATGTGTTGCCTCACATAACCATACATGTGTTGCCTCACATAACCATACATGTGTTGTCACATAACCATACATGTGATGCCTCACATAACCATACATGTGTTGCCTCACATAACCATACATGTGATACCTCACATAACCATACATGTGATACCTCACATAACCATACATGTGATACCTCACATAACCATACATGTGATGCCTCACATAACCATACATGTGTTGCCTCACATAACCATACATGTGATGCCTCACATAACCATACATGTGATATCTCACATAACCATACATGTGATACCTCACATAACCATACATGTTTTGTCACATAACCATACATGTGATGCCTCACAAAACCATACATGTGTTGCCTCACATAACCATACATGTGATGCCTCACATAACCATACATGTGATGCCTCACATAACCATACATGTGATGCCTCACATAACCATACATGTGATACCTCACATAACCATACATGTGATACCTCACATAACCATACATGTGTTGCCTCACATAACCATACATGTGTTGTCACATAACCATACATGTGTTGTCACACATAACCATACATGTGTTGTCACATAACCATACATGTGTTGCCTCACATAACCATACATGTGTTGCCTCACATAACCATACATGTGTTGTCACATAACCATACATGTGTTGCCTCACATAACCATACATGTGTTGTCACATAACCATACATGTGTTGTCACATAACCATACATGTGTTGCCTCACATAACCATACATGTGTTGTCACATAACCATACATGTGTTGCCTCACATAACCATACATGTGTTGCCTCACATAACCATACATGTGTTGTCACATAACCATACATGTGTTGCCTCACATAACCATACATGTGATGCCTCACATAACCATACATGTGTTGTCACATAACCATACATGTGTTGTCACATAACCATACATGTGTTGCCTCACATAACCATACATGTGATGCCTCACATAACCATACATGTGTTGCCTCACATAACCATACATGTGTTGTCACATAACCATACATGTGTTGCCTCACATAACCATACATGTGTTGTCACATAACCATACATGTGTTGTCACATAACCATACATGTGATGCCTCACATAACCATACATGTGTTGCCTCACATAACCATACATGTGATGCCTCACATAACCATACATGTGATACCTCACATAACCATACATGTGTTGTCACATAACCATACATGTGATGCCTCACATAACCATACATGTGTTGCCTCACATAACCATACATGTGATACCTCACATAACCATACATGTGATACCTCACATAACCATACATGTGATACCTAACATAACCATACATGTGATGCCTCACATAACCATACATGTGATATCTCACATAACCATACATGTGATGCCTCACATAACCATACATGTGTTGCCTCACATAACCATACATGTGTTGCCTCACATAACCATACATGTGATGCCTCACATAACCATACATGTGTTGCTTCACATAACCATACATGTGATATCTCACATAACCATACATATGATACCTCACATAACCATACATATGATATCTCACATTACCATACATGTGTTGTCACATAACCATACATGTGATACCTCCCATAACCATACATGTGTTGTCACATAACCATACATGTGTTGCCTCACATAACCATACATGTGTTGTCACATAACCATACATGTGTTGCCTCACATAACCATACATGTGATGCCTCACATAACCATACATGTGTTGCCTCACATAACCATACATGTGTTGCCTCACATAACCATACATGTGTTGCCTCACATAACCATACATGTGATGCCTCACATAACCATACATGTGTTGTCACATAACCATACATGTGTTGCCTCACATAACCATACATGTGTTGCCTCACATAACCATACATGTGTTGCCTCACATAACCATACATGTGTTGCCTCACATAACCATACATGTGTTGTCACATAACCATACATGTGTTGCCTCACATAACCATACATGTGATGCCTCACATAACCATACATGTGTTGTCACATAACCATACATGTGATACCTCACATAACCATACATGTGATACCTCACATAACCATACATGTGATACCTAACATAACCATACATGTGATGCCTCACATAACCATACATGTGATATCTCACATAACCATACCTGTGTTGCCTCACATAACCATACATGTGATGCCTCACATAACCATACATGTGTTGCCTCACATAACCATACATGTGTTGCCTCACATAACCATACATGTGTTGCCTCACATAACCATACATATGATATCTCCCATAACCATACATGTGTTGTCACATAACCATATATGTGATACCTCACATAACCATACGTGTGGTGTCACATAACCATACATGTGTTGTCACATAACCATACATGTGTTGCCTCACATAACCTTACATGTGTTGTCACATAACCATACATGTGATACCTCACATAACCATACATGTTTTGTCACATAACCATACCTGTGATGCCTCACATAACCATACATGTGATGCCTCACAAAACCATACATGTGTTGCCTCACATAACCATACATGTGTTGCCTCACAAAACCATACATGTGTTGCCTCACATAACCATACATGTGTTGTCACATAACCATACATGTGTTGTCACATAACCATACATGTGTTGCCTCACATAACCATACATGTGTTGTCACATAACCATACATGTGTTGCCTCACATAACCATACATGTGTTGCCTCACATAACCATACATGTGTTGTCACATAACCATACATGTGATACCTCACATAACCATACATGTGTTGCCTCACATAACCATACATGTGATGCCTCACATAACCATACATGTGTTGTCACATAACCATACATGTGATACCTCACATAACCATACATGTGATACCTCACATAACCATACATGTGATACCTAACATAACCATACATGTGATGCCTCACATAACCATACATGTGATATCTCACATAACCATACATGTGATGCCTCACATAACCATACATGTGTTGCCTCACATAACCATACATGTGTTGCCTCACATAACCATACATGTGTTGTCACATAACCATACATGTGTTGTCACATAACCATACATGTGTTGCCTCACATAACCATACATGTGTTGTCACATAACCATACATGTGTTGTCACATAACCATACATGTGTTGCCTCACATAACCATACATGTGATACCTAACATAACCATACATGTGATGCCTCACATAACCATACATGTGATATCTCACATAACCATACATGTGATGCCTCACATAACCATACATGTGTTGCCTCACATAACCATACATGTGTTGTCACATAACCATACATGTGTTGCCTCACATAACCATACATGTGTTGCCTCACATAACCATACATGTGTTGCCTCACATAACCATACATGTGTTGCCTCACATAACCATACATGTGTTGCCTCACATAACCATACATGTGATGCCTCACATAACCATACATGTGTTGCCTCACATAACCATACATGTGTTGTCACATAACCATACATGTGTTGTCACATAACCATACATGTGTTGCCTCACATAACCATACCTGTGATGCCTCACATAACCATACATGTGTTGCCTCACATAACCATACATGTGTTGCCTCACATAACCATACATGTGTTGTCACATAACCATACATGTGTTGCCTCACATAACCATACCTGTGATGCCTCACATAACCATACATGTGATGCCTCACATAACCATACCTGTGATGCCTCACATAACCATACATGTGTTGCCTCACATAACCATACCTGTGATGCCTCACATAACCATACATGTGTTGCCTCACATAACCATACATGTGTTGCCTCACATAACCATACATGTGTTGTCACATAACCATACATGTGTTGTCACATAACCATACATGTGTTGTCACATAACCATACATGTGTTGTCACATAACCATACATGTGTTGCCTCACATAACCATACATGTGTTGTCACATAACCATACATGTGTTGCCTCACATAACCATACCTGTGATGCCTCACATAACCATACATGTGATGCCTCACATAACCATACCTGTGATGCCTCACATAACCATACATGTGTTGCCTCACATAACCATACCTGTGATGCCTCACATAACCATACATGTGATGCCTCACAAAACCATACATGTGTTGCCTCACATAACCATACATGTGTTGCCTCACAAAACCATACATGTGTTGCCTCACATAACCATACATGTGATGCCTCACATAACCATACATATGATATCTCACATAACCATACATGTGTTGTCACATAACCAAACATGTGATACCTCACATAACCATACATATGATATCTCACATAACCATACATGTGTTGTCACATAACCATATATGTGATACCTCACATAACCATACATGTGATACCTCACATAACCATACATATGATATCTCACATAACCATACATGTGTTGTCACATAACCATGCATGTGATGCCTCACATAACCATACATGTGTTGCCTCACATAACCATACATGTGTTGTCACATAACCATACATGTGATACCTCACATAACCATACATGTGATACCTCACATAACCATACATGTGTTGTCACATAACCATACATGTGATGTCTCACAAAACCATACATGTGTTGCCTCACATAACCATACATGTGATGCCTCACATAACCATACATAAGATATCTCACATAACCATACATGTGATGCCTCACATAACCATACATATGATATCTCACATAACCATACATGTGTTGTCACATAACCATACATGTGATACCTCCCATAACCATACATATGATATCTCACATAACCATACATGTGTTGTCACATAACCATATATGTGATACCTCACATAACCATACATGTGATACCTCGCATAACCATACATGTGATGCCTCACATAACCATACATGTGATACCTCACATAACCATACATATGATATCTCACATAACCATACATGTGTTGTCACATAACCATACATGTGATACCTCACATAACCATACATGTGTTGTCACATAACCATACATGTGATACCTCACATAACCATACATTTGTTGTCACATAACCATACATGTGTTGTCACATAACCATACATGTGTTGCCTCACATAACCATACATGTGATGCCTCACATAACCATACATGTGTTGCCTCACATAACCATACATGTGATACCTCACATAACCTTACATGTGTTGCCTCACATAACCATACATGTGATGCCTCACATAACCATACATGTGTTGTCACATAACCATACATGTGATGCCTCACATAACCATACATGTGATGCCTCACATAACCATACATGTGTTGTCACATAACCATACATGTGATACCTCACATAACCATACATGTGTTGTCACATAACCATACATGTGTTGTCACATAACCATACATGTGATACCTCACATAACCATACATGTGTTGTCACATAACCATACATGTGTTGCCTCACATAACCATACATGTGATGCCTCACATAACCATACATGTGATGCCTCACATAACCATACATGTGTTGTCACATAACCATACATGTGTTGCCTCACATAACCATACATGTGTTGTCACATAACCATACATGTGTTGTCACATAACCATACATGTGTTGCCTCACATAACCATACATGTGTTGCCTCACATAACCATACATGTGATATCTCACATAACCATACATGTGATATCTCACATAACCATACATGTGTTGTCACATAACCATACATGTGTTGTCACATAACCATACCTGTGTTGCCTCACATAACCATACATGTGATGCCTCACATAACCATACATGTGTTGCCTCACATAACCATACATGTGTTGCCTCACATAACCATACATGTGTTGCCTCACATAACCATACATGTGTTGCCTCACATAACCATACATGTGATGCCTCACATAACCATACATGTGTTGCCTCACATAACCATACATGTGTTGCCTCACATAACCATACATGTGTTGCCTCACATAACCATACATGTGTTGCCTCACATAACCATACATGTGATGCCTCACATAACCATACATGTGTTGCCTCACATAACCATACATGTGATGCCTCACATAACCATACATGTGTTGCCTCACATAACCATACATGTGATATCTCACATAACCATACATGTGATATCTCACATAACCATACATGTGTTGTCACATAACCATACATGTGTTGTCACATAACCATACCTGTGTTGCCTCACATAACCATACATGTGATGCCTCACATAACCATACATGTGTTGCCTCACATAACCATACATGTGTTGCCTCACATAACCATACATGTGTTGCCTCACATAACCATACATGTGTTGCCTCACATAACCATACATGTGTTGTCACATAACCATACATGTGTTGCCTCACATAACCATACATGTGATGCCTCACATAACCATACATGTGATGCCTCACATAACCATACATGTGTTGTCACATAACCATACATGTGTTGTCACATAACCATACATGTGATGCCTCACATAACCATACATGTGTTGTCACATAACCATACATGTGTTGTCACATAACCATACATGTGATGCCTCACATAACCATACATGTGTTGCCTCACATAACCATACATGTGTTGTCACATAACCATACATGTGTTGCCTCACATAACCATACATGTGTTGCCTCACATAACCATACATGTGATGCCTCACATAACCTTACATGTGTTGTCACATAACCATACATGTGTTGTCACATAACCATACATGTGATGCCTCACATAACCTTACATGTGTTGTCACATAACCATACATGTGTTGTCACATAACCATACATGTGTTGCCTCACATAACCATACATGTGTTGCCTCACATAACCATACATGTGATGCCTCACATAACCTTACATGTGTTGTCACATAACCATACATGTGTTGCCTCACATAACCTTACATGTGTTGTCACATAACCATACATGTGATGCCTCACATAACCATACATGTGATACCTCGCATAACCATACATGTGTTGTCACATAACCATACATGTGTTGCCTCACATAACCATACATGTGATATCTCACCTAACCATATGTGATACCTCACATAAACATATATGTGATGTCTCATATAACCATACATATGATATCTCACCTAATCATACATGCGATGTATCACATAACCATACATGTGATACCATACATAACCATACATGTGATATCTCACATAACCATTTGTGATGCCTCACATAACCATATATGTGATGTCTCATATAACCACACATGTGATATCTCACCTAATCATACAGGTGATACCACACAAAACCATATATGTGATATCTCACCTAATCATACAGGTGATACCACACATAACCATATATGTGATATCTCATCTAATCATACATGTGATATCGTACATAACCATACATGTGTTGTCACATAACCATACATGCAATACCTCACACAACCACACATGTGATGCCTCACACAACCATACATGTGATACATCACATAACCATACATGTGATACCTCACATAACCATACAGGTGATACCTCACATAACCATACATGTGATACATCACATAACCATACATGTGATACCTCACACAACCATACATGTGATACATCACACAACCATACATGTGATACATCACATAACCATACAGGTGATACCTCACATAACCAGACATGTGATGCCTCACACAACCATACATGTGATACCTCAGATAACCATACAGGTGATACCTCACATAACCATACATGCGATGCCTGACATAACCATACATGTGTTGTCACATAACCATACATGTGATGCCTCACATAACCATACATGTGATACCTCACATAACCATACATGTGATACCTCACATAACCATACATGCGATGCCTGACATAACCATACATGTGTTGTCACATAACCATACATGTAATACCTCACATAACCATACATGTAATACCTCTCATAACCATACCTGCGATACCTCACATAACCATACAGGTGATACCTCATATAACCATACATGTGATATCTCACCTAATCATACATGTGTCTCACAAAACCATTCATGTGATATCACACATAACAATACATAATGACATATGACAGAATGTTAATACTAACTTGTCACATGAACAGAGACCAGTTGGGTAAAAACTGCCGCCAGCTGAATGAAACGGGAGTACTTTAGAAACCAGAAGATCTTTTTTTCAGATTTGAAGATATCTTTATGAATAATTAAATTTAATTAATTTAAACATTAAACGTTTAAAACTCTGTCTTGAAATGTTTCAAAATAGTGATAACAAAGAGAATATTTTGTCCTGTTCAACATGTCTGGGTATAGGTAAGATTGTATTTTAGAGTTGCTGGTAAATCAGACACTTGAATGGGAGCAGAGCAAAGCAAAATATTGCGTCTTATTATATATCTGAACCCACTGCCGGATTTCGATGAAACTTGTCAGGGATGATCAGTATCAAGCCTAGTAGGACATACCTTTGCCATGTTCTGGTCGAATGATTTTTTGGCAGTGTTATGGCCCTTTAAAGGTTTTAATACACAAACTCTGAACTAATTCTCCAGTACCAATCCAATTTTTCGCATATCATTGCTGTGTTCTTCTTGAATGATTTTTAGCAAAGTTATGGCCCCTTATACACAGACTTTGTCCGGACTAGTTCTCCTAAACCCCCGGCTAATTTCAACAAAACTTTTTAGGGATGATCAGTATCAAGCATATGTTTGCCGACTTTCAGTTTAATGATATTTGGTGGAGTTAAGGCCTCTTATACAGAAACTTTGTCAGGTCTGGACTATTTCTCATCTAGTCTGGATTAGTTCTCATCTAGTCTGGACTAGTTCTCATCAACTAGATTTCGCTGAAACTTGGCAGGGATGTTCAGTACCAAGCCTAGTTGCGCATGTCCTTGTGGTGTTCTGGTTTAAACAGTCTATTAAATCATTTTAGAATTATTTTATTATTAGAATTTTGTGTTTCTGGGTTTCAAGAACCTCATTACTCAATGTCCAGTAAAACCTCAGTGTGTTCTGAGAATGTAATGAGCTTTAAATTAACTGGTTTCATTGGTCCAAATTGTATCACTGAACCAATCAGAATGCTTCATTTTTATTTTCATTTGGTTGCTTCTATCATGACACCACTTTCTGGTATTATGACATCACACCCTGGTATTATGACGTCACGTCACCATGGTATTATGACATCACGTCATGCTATTATGACATCACGTCATGCTATTCTGATGAACTCAGTGTGTTCTCAGAACAGAATGAGCCTTTTAGTTGCAGCGAGACACAGATTAAAACTGTTTGTATCACTCATTGAGTAATGAGTTGTTTGAAACCAAGAATCACAAAATTCTAACAAAAAAATAATTCTTAAATGATTTAATAGACTGTTTTTAATGATTTTTGCTGTAGTTGTTGTCCTTTAACGGTTTTATTACACCAACTTTGTCCGGACTAGTTCTCCTCAACCACTGGTTGGATTTCAATGCAACTTGGTTACGCGTATCATTGTTGTATTCTGCTTGAATGATTTTTGGCAGAGTTATGGCCCTTTAAAGGTTTTATTGCACAAACTTTGTGCGGACTAGTTCTCCTGAACCCTGGCTGGATTTCAGTGCAACTTTGTAGGGATGATCATGACAAAGCTTAGTTGCACATATCGTCGTGTTCCTGCCGCATGGTTTTTAGCGGATTTGTGCCCCTTTACCCAGTGGGGGAGACATCTAGTTTTACTTGAAACATTCTGTAGTTGTCTACAGTTTTGAAATTTCATATCTGCACTATCTATGGATAGAGCAAGGTTGCTACTGATTTTCGGGTCAAAAGGTCAAGGTCACTGTAACCTGATATTGAAATTTCATTTGATCTAATCTTTCCTCTCCAAGGCAAGTACTTCAGATGACACTCATTTACTCGGAAATCTTGTGTTTAACTTTTAGATGACTTGTAAAAACCTGTTTTTCATGCAAGCAGGTGCGTCATTGTCTACAAAGTAGAACACGTGCAAGCAGGTGCGTAAATGTCTACAAAGTAGGACACGTGCAAGCAGGTGCATAAATGTCTACAAAGTAGGACACAATGTTAGTGAATAAAACAGAGGGAAAAAAGTGTTTTGATTGGCTAAACATTAAATCAACTTTATATTGCTGTCTAATTTTAAATGATTTTTCGCATAACTTTAAACTGAAAGTTCTGGGAATTTGAAATTTATGCATGACAGATCGTACTTAGAAACAAGAAATAAAGAAATAGGAGATAGTAATAGTCTTATAAGCGATTGAAGCATGCCTCTGAGAAATCCATACACTGTGTTAGTTGTTTCTAGATTTGTTGTGGTGTAGTGATCCGGACACCTAACTGATTACACTCCATGTTGTTTTATGGCTGACTGACATGCGATGATGAATACAATCTGTTTGTTATCTGGGATCATCTAACTGAGTCTGTAGTATTATCTGTATTGCAATCAGCAATGATCTTTTTTATTTCCCAGTATCTCTAGTGGTATATAAGATCTCACTGAAGTAACAGCACAATAAAAGAGCTGTTAGACTACAAATATCAATAAATTTAAAGCTATTTTTCCGAGCCCGTTTATTGATAATTACAATGTCGTCCAAGTATATGTTTGTTTGTTAGTTTAAGTCCCTCCATTAGTTTGTCCATGTATCTGACTTTCATTTATTTATATTTTCACCTCACTCTTCCAAAGGTTCCTTATAATTGCATCTAACATCATGTGAGCATTTTGGGTCACAGTGTCCTACTTTGGATGAAATATTTGTCATGTCCGCTCTCCGCTTCGACTATGTGTATCTTGCTCTTTTCTTGCAGGATTTGCACCAGACTCCCCCCAGAATGTGTGTATCTTGCCCCTTTCTTGTAGGATTTGCACCAGACTCCCCCAGAATGTGTGTATCTTGCCCCTTTCTTGTAGGATTTGCACCAGACTCCCCCAGAATGTGTGTATCTTGCCCCTTTCTTGCAGGATTTGCACCAGACTCCACCAGAATGTGTGTATCTTGCCCCTTTCTTGTAGGATTTGCACCAGACTCCCCCAGAATGTGTGTATCTTGCCCCTTTCTTGTAGGATTTGCACCAGACTCCCCCAGAATGTGTGTATCTTGCCCCTTTCTTGCAGGATTTGCACCAGACTCCACCAGAATGTGTGTATCTTGCCCCTTTCTTGTAGGATTTGCACCAGACTCCCCCAGAATGTGTGTATCTTGCCCCTTTCTTGTAGGATTTGCACCAGACTCCCCCAGAATGTGTGTATCTTGCCCCTTTCTTGCAGGATTTGCACCAGACTCCACCAGAATGTTCCTAACATCATGTGCAAAGTTTTGGGTTGCTGTGACCTACATAGGATGATAAATATTGACGTTCGTCTATTTCTCTCCCACTGTTAATTTGTCAGTATTTGTTTAAAACTAATAAAAACAACATTCAGTCATTCCTTGCGTATTAACACCCAGTGTTCCAGCTACTTTTGAAATGTTTAAAGGTGCATGAACTTGTTTTCTCTGATTGTTGTGTGGATATTGAATATTTTAAAGGCAAAATCCCGATGATTTTCTAAATGTTAGTAAGGAAGTGTCGATTCTTACGGATGGCTGGAGGTGTACAGTACTGGTTCTAACCAGGAAAGTTTCTGCCTATACCACAAAAAACATTGACTGTCATATATAACCTTACATGTGTTGAACATGACGTAAAACACCATACAAACTAACTTCTTAGATTAATTCCATCCCTTCCCCCTTATCCTGCTCCTCCTCAGTGCATCCATGGTATTGGGTATACATCTGTTAATATCAGTTGTTGGTGCAATATTTATATATCCAGGGCTCAGCACAAACTACCGTATCTTGTCCTATATCTATACACTATTACCTTAGTTTTGCGTTCGCCCTACGCTGCAGCAGTATTTCTTAATTCCTTCATTAGGAAGCTAAAACAAGAACTTCAGAAACATAAATTAAATTATTAATACTAATTAGATTATACCCTGATGTAATGTTTTCCAGAATGTAAATGATTTATAAGTTTCTGAGTAATTCTGTGAAAATTGTTGCGTAATAATGGAATGGGAAGAAAATGTAATCAGTATAATTATCTGCATCTAATATGATTAAGTTTAGCTTGCTTTCAGTAGTCAGATCATTCTATGTGTGAGGTCGGTCACAGATCAATCCCCAGCTGGGTCATTATACTCAAACCAAAGACTTTATAAAAGTGGTACTAGAAGCTCCCGTGCTTGAGGCTCGTGCAAAGTGTAGTGCTAGGACCGGTTGGTTTGGAGTTGGTTCAATATGACAGGGTGGGGTAACATGTCATGTGTATGGCGTGGTATTCCAAATGTGGCAGCACTATAAAGTTGAGCGTAGAGCTCACGGCTACAAGAAGACACTGAATACTACATGCTACATGAGCTATTCCCTCTTCCATTGCATGTGGTGTTAGCTGATGGTCACAGTTTTACATAGCATTGTATAGAATTTTTTTAAAAGAAAACTTTTTCTCTGAAGTACAAGAGAAAGAGGTGGTAGTTTGCATGTAGTGTTAGTTAATGGTCCTCTACCAAGTTTTTTTGAATGGCGACTGGTTAAATCTGGTCCTGCCCCAGGGTTCACAGTTTGACATGGACTAAATGAAAGGATAATGATCAGCCTTTGTGAAAGCGAACTTGTGTCACCTACTCCTCAAAATACCCATGCACACCAAACTGTGCAAGATCACTTAAGGATTATGTCTCCTTTTTAGTCCCATTGAGATTGCTTTTGAAAAAGGTAAAAATTAGAACTCAAATAATCTTGAATAATTTTTACGTGAAACTTCCAGTTTAATATGTTTACACATTTATCTAGGCAGTGCTACCCTTGAATTATAAATACATACTTGATAAATATGTGAATTAGTCAATACAGACTTGTCCACACCTTGAGTGTGACATAAGCTGAGTTTGGATCAATACACACTTTTATCAATTTTGTATTTATTATTCAAGTATAGCACTGTCTAGATAAAAGTGTAAACATATAAAACTGCAAGTTGCATGAACAAATATTCAGGATTATTTGAGTCCTATTTCTTTCTTTTGTTAATGCACTTTCAATGGGCTTTCACAAAAGGGGACATAACCCTTAAGTAAGTAATGATGTGTGTGCTTCAAAGGCAGATTAATTGGATACAAATTGCATGAGTTATTGCCCTTTATAGTTTAAAGTACTGTCTTAATATTGTAAAATGTTGTGTTGCTTACATGTCTAAAACTATAAAAGCTAACCTGACCAAACTAGGTGTGCAAGATCACTACCAAGGAATGATGTGTACAAAATAAGGGCAGAAAAAACAGGTAAAAATGACAGGTGTTATTGCCCCTTATATTTTAAAGAAAAGTTTTAATATTGTTCAAGAAAGTTTATTGCCTAATTTTCATAAACTAAAAGGGCAAACTGACCAAAGTGGGCTACAACGTGTTAAGCAAGTACTCAAGTGTGGAAAGTAAGGGCAGATAATGCTGATAGGTATTACTGGAGTTATTGCCCTTTATATTTTACTGAACAGTCACAATATTGGAAAGTGGGTGTCATCTACTCCTTTTAAGCTATTATATTTACCTACACCAAAGTTGATTTACAAGAACAATAGCAAGTAATGATGCATAGGAAGTCAGGGCAGAAAAGATAGATAAAACTTTGCTAGAGTTACTGCCCTTTATATTTTACACAATACAATTATGATATGTTTGTTGGCTATTCCTCTTAAATTAATGGAGCAAATATTTCCGATTGCCTGGCCTAATATTATTTGTTTTCAAAAGGAGGTGATGTAAATTCTTTCCCTGAATTTGTTTTCTTGTTGATCATAAGCAACCATTAATCTCTTTTAGGCATGGATAGAAGTTATTACAATAATGATACAAGCAAGGTTTTACACAAGCGTAAATAGCTGCCGAGAGAAAATAGCATTATATCTGGGTTGGAACTGGGAACAAAGTTTAACATAATAACCGTTGAGTCACAGGTGTTTGAACAATATTGAAAAAAAGTAATGTTGTCAGAAAGACGTAAACATGCCACGACTGTTTTTTTCTTACCAGACACTTTCTTCCCAATTTTTACCATCAGTTCTTCCTACCAAACATTCTGAATCAAGGTGTGCAAACTCGCTTCGCTCTGGTAAAATCCTTGACATGTGTTACATATTGATTACAACGTGCTAGAAGTACACATTAGCACAGAAATACAAGTGTTCACATGTAAATGATGCTTGTGCGTTAGCGTGTCCATTACAACACAGATAAACTTTTCACTGCTACTGTGTGTAATTATAAGATACCTTACCTTGTGCAATTATGAAAACGTAATAAGAGTTATGGCAGCGAATATCTCCCAAACTGTGCCACAACAGATGGTATACACTGCTACAGTATGATCATACAGAGTAAGCATTCCAGCTGTAAGTACTTCAATGTTTCACTGCCTGAGCAATAAAGAAAAGTCCCTGAGTGTTGTGAATTTATGGCTTTCTGTTAGGCTTCTCATATTTTGTGCCAGGTTTTGTGTAACTGATAAACTATTGGGTTCAGTTTCTTTCAAAACAATTTGTTCCATTTAAAAAGAAACTTGATATACTGAAAGGAAAAAGAAACGCGACACGGGAATTTCCGCTATATATTGTATGAACAATATGCTGCTGTTAATCGAATGGTACATGGCTACGTAAGATCTTTCCTTTCGGAAAAATGACTGAAACAACACATAACACAGCAAATAGTATTCCTGCAAAGTTTCATTATTGACAGAGTACGCGTTTGACGCAAACTTAGGATGCAACATTTTGCAAACTCTTTACATTAAATACAGTACTGAACTGGCTCAATTTTTCAAAGAGGAACTTCAACATTTATGAATTTCTTGTTACAACTTGTACTATGACATCACAGTTGTGTCCTTCTCTAACTAACTGCAACATTATTTTTTTTACTAAATGTCTTGTGATTTCCTTGGAATATACTTATATGTAATTAAGTGTGCAGTATATAAACTATATAGCGGAAATTCCCGCGTTGCGTTTCCTTTTCCTTTCAGTATATATTTATTGACTGCAAAATTCTTGATTAAACCTGCAATCAAGCTACATCAGTGATACATTAAATGGAGGGTCACACAGAAATGTTGAAGTAATTAGCAACACAATTTATTAATCAAGATATAAGTTTGACCTTTAACCTACTTACATAGAGAATATTATGTCAGTGCCTTTTACTATCAAGTTTATTAGGCGAGGCTTAGAAAACGAAGAATGGAGAGGCTCTATTTCTCAGATGTTACGCTTATCGGGGACGCCACCGTTGTTGTTTTTTGTTTGTTTTATGACGTCAGGCAACGTTACATGCATGACGTCAGATAACGTTATGTACAGTAAACGCCGAGGGATTCAGCATTGATTTGCTCTATTGGTCAGTGCCTAATAAAGCGAAATTTATTAGGTCACCCTTTATTAGGCAGAAAAGTGCATATCTGCATGATACATATAATTAAGCAGTTTGGTATTTATAATATTTCTTTGTTTTTCTATCATATGTTGTAATATATTCTTGATGGGATATAATCCATAATTATAATATGCAAACATAGATATAATTTGTTTTGAAATATTCATATACTTACTAATATTGATTTTGAAACATGAAAGTTCTGTAGAAAAAGCAGCAGGATGCCAGAAGTTTCTTAAAAAATCAAAACTGCCATGTGTCCCTTTAACCCCACTTATGATTGCCCTAATCCCTTGGAACAATGTTTGATTGTCATATCCCCATAGCTATTGTTGTCAGATATGGGCAAATAATTGACAGTTATATGTCCATAATGGATTACAGCAGGCAATGTGGCGCATTGAAATTCTTAAATTGTCATGTATTTGCTAGAAACTGTGCAGAATATTTGCCGCAAACTCTGCAGAGACTGGATAAATGAATTAAGAAAATTCTCAAAGTCTTCAAGACTGATCAAGAAAAATATTTGTAAATGTCTAGTATATTCTATATTAGCCATTAAACACAAAATATAGCATACAGTATACCAGTAGTCAAGTTACATGAAGTAGAGTCAAGTTTCATAAAGTAAAGTCAATTTTAATGAAGTATAGTCAAGATTCATGTAGTATGATCAATTTGCATGATGCATGGTCAAGTTACATGAAGTATGGGCTAGTTGCATGATGCATGGTCAAGTTACATGAAGTATGGGCAAGTTACATGATGCATGGTCAAGTTACATGAAGTATGGTCAAGTTACATGATGCATGGTCAAGTTACATGAAGTAGAGTCAAGTTTCATGTAGTATGGACAAGTTCCACAAGTATAATCAATTTGCATGAAGACAAGTATGGTCAATTGTCACGAAGTATAGTCAAGTTTTGTGAAGTATGGTCAAGTTCGATGAAGTATAGCCAAAATTTAATGAACTATATTCAAGATTCATGATGTATAGTCAAGTTGCATGAGGTATAGTCAAATTTATTGAAATATAGTCAAGTTGCATGAAGTATAGTCAAGTTTCATAAAGTATGGTCAAATTCAATGAAGTATGGTCAAGATTTATGTAGTATGATCAATTTGTGTGAAGTATAGTCAATTGTCATGAGGTATGGTCAAGTTTGTTGAAGTATAGTCAGATTTAATGAAGTATGGTCAAGATTTATGTAGTATGATCAATTTGCATGAAGTATAGTCAGTGTCATGAGGTATAGTCAAGTTTATTGAAGTATATACAGATTGATCAAGATTCATGGTGTATAGTCAAGTGTCATGAGGTATAGTCAAGTTTCATGAGGTATAGTCAAGTTTATTGAAATATAGTCAGGTTGCATTAAGTATAGTCAAGTTTCATAAAGTAAAGTAAAATTCAATGAAGTATGGTCAAGATTTATGTGGTATGGTCAATTTGCATGGAGTATAGTCAACTTTAATGAACTATAGTCAAGATTCATAATGTATAATAGTCGAGGTTCAAAAAGTTAAGTCAAATTTAATGAAGTATAGTCAAGTTTCATGAGGTATAGTCAAGTTGCATGAGGTATAGTCAAGTTGCATGAGGTATAGTCAAGTTGCATGAGGTAAAGTCAAGTTTCATGAGGTATAGTCAAGTTTCATGAAGTATAGTCAAGTTGCATGAAGTATAGTCAAGTTTCATGAGATGTAGTCAAGTTTATTGAAATATAGTCACGTTGCTTGAAGTATAGTCAAGTTTCATGAGGTATAGTCATGAGATGTAGTCAAGTTTATTGAAATATAGTCAAGTTGCATAAAGTATAGTCAAGTTTAATGAGGTATAGTGAAATTTCATGAAGTACGGTCAAGACTTATGTAGTATGATCAATTTGCGTGAAGTATTGTCAATTGCCATGAGGTATAGTCAAGTTTGTTGAAGTATAGTCAGATTTAATGAGGTATGGTCAAGAGTCATGATATAAAGTCAAGTTTCATGAGGTATAGTCAAGTTTATTGAAATATATCAGGTTGCAGTAAGTATAGTCAAGTTTCATTAAGTAAAGTAAAATCCAATGAAGTATGGTCTAGATTCATGTAGTATGGTCAATTTGCATGGAGTATAGTCAACTTTTATGAACTATAGTCAAGATTCATGATGTATTGTCAAGGTTCAAAAAGTTAAGTCAAATTTAATGATGTATAGACAAGATTCATGATGTATAGTCAAGTTGCATTATGTATAGTCAAGTTTCATTATGTATAGTCAAGTTTTATGAGGTATAGTCAAGTTTCATGAGGTATAGTCAAGTTCATTGAAGTATATGAAGTTGCATGAAGTATAGTCAAGTTTCGTGAGGTATAGTCAAGTTTATTGAAGTATATGAAGTTGCATGAAGTATAGTCAAGTTTCGTGAGGTATAGTCAAGTTTATTGAAGTATATGAAGTTGCATGAAGTATAGTCAAGTTGCATGAGGTATAGTCAAGTTTCTTGAAGTATATCAAGTTGCATGAGATGTAGTCAAGTATATTGAAATATAGTCAAGTGTATTGAAATATAGTCAAATTGCATAAAATATAGTCAAGTTTAATGAGGTATTGTGAAATTTCATGAAGTATAGTCAAATGTATTGAAGTATAGTCAAGTTGCATGAAGTATAGACAAATTTCATGATGTATAGTGAAGTTTCATGAAGTATAGTCAGGTTTCATGAGGTATAGTCAAAGTTAATGAACTATAGTCAAGATTTTTGTAGTATGATCAATTTGCATGAAGTATAGTCAAGTTTCATGAGGTATAGTCGAGTTTCATGAAGTATAGTGAAATTTCATGAGGTATTGTCAAATGTATTGAAGTATAGTCAAGTTGCATGAAGTATAGACAAATTTCATGATGTATAGTGAAGTTTCATGAAGTATAGTCAGGTTTCATGAGGTATAGTCAAAGTTAATGAACTATAGTCAAGATTTTTGTAGTATGATCAATTTGCATTAAGTATAGTCAAGTTTCATGAGGTATAGTCGAGTTTCATGAAGTATAGTCAAATTTCATGAGGTATTGTCAAGTTTCAGGAAGTATAGTCAAGTTTCATGAGGTATAGTCAAAGTTAATGAACTAATGTCAAGATTCATGTAGTATGGTCAAGTTGCACAAAGTATTGTAAAGTTTCATGAGGTAGAGTCAAGTTTATTGAAGTAGAGTCAAGTTGCATGAAGCATAGTCAAGTTGCATGAAGCATAGTCATGTTGCATGAAGCATAGTCAAGTTGCATGAAGTATAGTCAAGTTCCATGAAATATGGCCAATTTTCCTGAAGCATAGTCAAGTTACACGAAGTATAGTCAAGGTTAATGGAATATACTCAAGTAGTGTGATCCTGGATTTCACTTAATCCTCTCGCTGGGAGCGGTTCCAAATATGTGTTAATGAACCTTTAGGCAGCAGTCAATTGTTAAATACAGTATAAGTTTGTTCTAACAGTGCAAGTGTAGAGTCACACTACCCAACCTATGGGTACTCGTGGATGCTACCCAGACATACCACATAAATAGGTTCTTGTCCATTACAGCGCTACTATGGTACCTCACTACCATTTGGCAATGCAACATTCCAGCCCGAGAACATGGGGTTACTCACCATGGAGCAGGCAATGGCTGACTACGCTGTCCTCATCAAGTACCTAAAGGAAAGCCTCAATGCCACAAACTGCCCAGTTATAGCGTTTGGTGGAAGGTAAGTCCATTATATGCCACAAACTGTCTGTCTGTTGCATTAATTCCACATTGTTAAAATAATTACAAAATAAGTTTATTCTTATTTCAGTATAAAGGGAGGTAATTTTAAAATTTAGAACACATAGATTTATTATTTTATTACAATGACAAAGCTATTATGAACTATTTATTGCAGTTGTTAACACTTTACACCCAGACTATTTATTTTATACAGTTTTATGTTCTTGATAATATTCTTTTATTATTGTATGAAATATTCTGTTTTAATTAAATGGGACATAACTGTTGATACTTACCTTGGATCACAAATTATAAGTGGAAAAAAAAGCCTGTCATGCTAGTGTTTTCAAATACTTCCATTGTAAAACAACATTCAACATTCAATTTCTTTACTATTAAAATAACATTCAGGTTTGTGTTACCAGGATAGTATGGACACAGCGTGTCAGTTCTTACGGTATGCAATTGGCGTTCTACCCAGAAAAAATGGGTTAGTCTGCCTTTGCCACAAAAATATTAACCGTCATATATGGCCTACCGTGTGCTAAAAATGACGTAAAACGCTATCGAAACAAATCAGTTTCTTTAAGCTAGAGAAGTAATGCTAAACTTATTTGTTTCAGTATACATGTATAATTACAGTTTTGAGGGTATGGCTGGTGTGTTTATGTACATGTCTATTCCAGTTATGGAGGCATGCTGAGTGCGTTTATGAGGTTCAAATACCCTAACATGATAACAGGAAGTATAGCTGCCAGCGCCCCGATTTACCTCCTGACTCCGACACTCAACAGGAACTTCTTTTTTGACGCTGTGACTGCAGATTTTGCCGCAGCTACACCCCAGTGTGAGTCGAGGGTGAGACGAGCGTTTGTCCTGATGGATAACACGGCCAGACAGGGAGCAGCAGGTATACACTGTGCATGTGGTAAAGAAGATAAAATATTGCCAGATTGGTACTACACAACATGAAAGGGGAACCGCGGAGGTGGTTTGGTACTACACATACACGTAAACATGAAAGGGGAACCGCGCAGGTGGTTTAATGGTAGAGCATCCTTCCTCACATAGGGAAGTTATGGTATCCTCCCTCGCATAGGGAGGTTATGGTATTAATCCCCAGCCGAGTTGTACCAATGACTTCATAAAATTATACTAGTATCCCTTGCTTGACGTTCAGCATATCTAGGGTAGTTCTAGGACAGGTCGGCCGTCTGTTAGTATATGAGACTGGGTGGGGTATGATGTCATGTATCTCTGGCATGATATTCCAGTGTGGCAGCACTATTAAGCTATAATTTAAGCATTGCGCTCACTGCTACCGAGAAGATACTGTCGTGATATGATTGGAAGATTGGTAAAGCAACGTTAAAGCCCATGCATAAATACATAAACATAAAAGGAAGTAAAAAAGATACTACAGCTTTGAAAGTTTTACAAGTTAACCCTTGACCCGCTAAGCAAGACTATTATAGCCTTCGCGTCCACTGTAAACCCAGATCAGCCTGCGAGTAACTTTGTCACATAAATGGAATGGTCTTTATTCAAAGAAAGAACAGTCCATTATATATATGTGGCGGGTTACGGGTTAACTAGTTACTAAAGTGTGTCTATGATAAAAGATAATCAAATGGTTCAATTAAGACCCATGTATGTATAAAAACACCAACCAACTACACTAGATAGCATGAAATAGTTAAATCACTGTTTACAGGAAAGGAAGTTAGTTACATAAACATAATATATATTGTGCCAGATCAATACTCGGTGAGCGGGACTTAAAGGTCATCGATACCAAGGGCTGACGTCCATGGTTTAAATGATTTTTAAGTCGCAGATGCCAAGTTTTGATATCGCACATGTATAAATCTGCTGGAAATATTTTCTTTCTTATCCGATATGGATTTTTATATATAAAATGAACACTTTTTAAGAGAGATTGAACATAATACAGACACATTCTTACAGTTGTATTCCCATCTCTCAACATTAAACGAAGAAAATATGCAGATTCATTCTATTTTTAGCAATTTAAATTTGTTATATCCCCGCTTTCACAAAGTGAATTGGGAGCTATATAGGAATAATGTTGTCCGTAACATCCCGTCGCGTCCTGTCCCGTCGCGTCCTGTCCCATCGCGTCCTGTCCCGTTGCATCCTGTCCCATCGCGTCCTGTCCCGTCGCGTCCTGTCCTGTCCCGTCGCATCCTGTCCCATCACGTGACACATTTTTGTCCCGTCGTGTCACACTTTTTTATTACTAGCATTTCTCAAACAGCTTTTAATGGGTTGTTCCCAAACTTGATATACCCATAACAACTGATGGCCTTATGTCCCTCTACATCACCCATGGTTGATTGCCTAATTTATTACAGAATTATGGCCTTTGTTTGAGAGTTAAAAAAATGGGGGTATTCATCACCTTCAGTGATAGTTCTAGTTTTTAGAATGTAACGTTGCTTTAAAATAACGCAATCATTGTTTTGCCTGTTTTGTGATATTAAAAATCATTTAGAATGATGTCTTAATGGTTAACAGACAGTGGTCGTGATAGGAAATTTAATACCTCCTCGATAGCCTTATATTTTACCTGATGCTACAGTTAATATAGGGTTAACTGTGTTGACAGTTATTTTGCGACAATATTATCAGTCGTTTAATGGTCTCAAATTTCGTTTAATGGCGGCGCGTTAATGGAGCCGTTATACACGATTTGCGACCATTAAATGACAAATATACTGTCACAAAGATCAGAATGTCAATACTGGATAACCCGACTCTAACACATTCCATTCTTTTTGACAGTTTTACTCACAATTGTATTGATATCATAATAAGTGATGTCACGTTTTTGATTTGCAATATTTAAAGTCAGAATATGCTTATTGTTAACCTTAACGGTTAACAATAAGCAATGATAGAGACATTGTATGAAGTATGTGTGTATAACATTACCTTCAGATTTGCATTAAATCACCTGATGTACCCAACCGTTAATAGAAACAACTGATTAGAAACGTACACTTCGTTAAAAATGCACGCTGACTTTTTAAAAAGGCACACTGACTTTTTAACTTGTGTTTACGTAAGCATTGTCTGTGCCATAAATAAATAAACCATTTGGATCTTCACACTTCCTGTGTTGTGCTTAGTGTCCGCGCAGCGTGTACAGAATACACAAATATTTATTCGGCATAGCATGTACAGTTTAATTTTATTCAGTTGTTAGCGTAATTCGCTAAGTTGTAAGGTTTCCGAGGCAGCTTCGTCAACTGTTTCAGTTTATGTTTTAATAAGCATATTCTGCCTTTAATAGTCGCATATTGTTTAACATCAGCCAATTGGATTGCAGGATTTTTGTCAAGTGCGTTAGAATAACTTCTATTCATCTCAAACCAAAAAATTTGACCAACAGATATGTTAACATGTAGATAAATATATTATCATGTCTTTCAGGACTGCAGAAATTATCCAGTATGTTCCGGCTATGTAAGCCACTGTCCAACACGAGTGACTACTTCCACCTGCTTGGTTGGATCAGGAACTCCTTCACCAATCTGGCAATGTTTGACTATCCATACCCTGCCACCTTCTTCAGTAAACTGCCCGCATATCCTGTCAAGGTCAGTACTCTAGATACTAAGAATGAATTTTTGAATGAAGTCACAACAGTCTAGCAGTCAGAATGCCCGGGTTGCAGGTTTGAGACCCCAAGTCGCCAAATAAATTTATAGCTACTGGTATTCAAAAAATGGATTTGGCTTTATACCAAAAATAATGTTTTTTATTTGATTTTTTTTTTTTTTTTAAATGCATATATTTATGCATAGATAATACAAAACAAACATAGCTACATAGCTACAATTTTTATATGAATCTTTAATATATTGAAAAGATGCTGTCAGAATAAGCTCAAATCAAGTTCTCAGAAATCTAACAAAAAATACCACTTTTCTTAGGCCTTGCCTTTGCAGATCTCTGCGCCTTATGGGTTTCTGCATTTGGGAGTCACGTCTGATGAGAACTTCATCCTTCATCTCATCCCCCTCTGAGGTTGCTGTCCCAGTATATAACCTGATATATTGTAAAAGCCCATTTAATTTCTAATGTAGGTACGTTTATATACGACTTAAATTCCTGTTCACTTTGCGAGTAGTACCACTAGAATTGTACAAATGCTGAAAAACATTTGGCTCCAAACAGGTGCCTGTTGTATATACATGATATACCACAGCGTATTAAAATTTACCATTTGTGAAACTAATATTTGTGGGTTTTTTTACAGGTAGCCTGTGGTTACATGGAGGAGGCCCTAGACCTTGTAGATGGTCTAGCCAAGGCTGCAGGACTGTTCTATAATGGCACCGGGGGTCAGCTTAAATGTTATGACATATTCACCGAGTTTGTGGACTGTGCTGACCAGACGGGCTGTGGGGTAGGGTCGGACAGTCTTGCCTGGGATTATCAGGTACAGTAAACACGAGTTTAGGGGAAGAGAACAATTAAAGCCTTGTTTAATAAATAATGGATCATCAACAATTGTTAATGCTATGTAAAGCTCAGTTACTAAGCTACTGGTACAAATTGAAAACAACTTTACATTTCTCGATATTGGATAGGGTTATCCACGTTTTGCATGAGTGATGGAAAGCCTAATCTTACACATGATCAATCATGGGTATCCGGATCAGATAGGGAAATTCCAACCCTTGGTATAATTATTTTAATCATAATTGAGGCTGTGTTCCGATGAAAACAATTATACCTCGTGTTGGAATTCCCGATCTATACCTGATACCCATGAAAGATTCCTATATTCTATCAAAAGTAGTAGATTACAATAGTCGTTATCCGAAACTGTCTTGTGTGTTGAATTTATTTATGCATCGCTCCTCCATATTTTACGTCTTGCAAATGTCGCTATTGTGTTTTCCCCAGACACACCTTTTGTCTCCATTACCATATTTTAATGAAATCAACGGTCTGAAATATGGAGCAGAAGTGTTTGTACCTGCATTACCAAACCTACAAACCCAACTGTGATAGTTTGGAGTAAATCTGTAACTAATCCTGGCTGCTCTACCTGCTGCCAGCAGCCTTCTAGTTATGTAATCGGCTCTACATGCTGACTGCAGCCTTCTAGTTATGTAATCGTCTCTGCATGCTGACTGCAGCCTTCTAGCTATGTAATTGTCTCTACATGCTGACTGCAGCCTTCTAGCTATATAATTGTCTCTACATGCTGACTGCAGCCTTCTAGGTATGTAATCGTCTCTACATGCTGACTGCAGCCTTCTAGCTATGTAATTGTCTCTACATGCCAGTGCTCACGCTACCATACGCCATGGTCGCCATTTGCGATTATTTTATAATACTGTCGATTATTTTAAAGAAATGTCGACAAGAAATGGCGATTATTTTATTTTAATATATATATTTTTTTATTTTTTATTTTTTGTATAATTGTCTGTTTGACAACACAAGTAATAAATGACCACAATAAACATTACATAATCCGTCCTGTGATGTCGCTACGCGCTTATCAATTATCACTTGTAAAAGTTGTTAATTCCCGTAATTGGCACTTCGTTGTCGGATAATCGGCATTGTTGATACACGCAAACATCATGTGATTAATGGACCGAATAGCCAATCAGATATGCCGTTATTTATTATCTTTCGGGCGATTGACCAATCAGACAATCCATTACGCATCCAACAGTAGGTACAGTTTCCTGTTTGTTTTTCTGTACACAAACTACAAAGAGGTAAAATTAATTTGTGCACGCACTATTTTGAACACTATTTTGAACATAGGCGCTACTACTTTCATCTGCATTAATAGCTATCCCATCATGATCCCGATAGGTAGCAAACTCCCATGTGTATTCACTTGCAATAAAGTAATTAAAACATTGAAACAATAAGAAGTTTGAATATTGTGCCTGGCTTTGTCAAGTTTGTGTCGGCAGTTTCAGTTTGTCACAACTTTGAGATCGACAATTAATGACATAAAACTACATTATCCTATTATTAGGGTTGTGTTTCCTTTCCCCTTTGGTAAGAAAGACCATTTTTGGCATTCAAAACACATTAAGGCATGAAAAAAATCTTATTGATGGTATTTCGATTAAATGTTTGAAATTTTCGGGCCGTAAAAGTGCGGTGTCATAGTACTTCGTTCGGATGGTACATAATTTCGGATGATTTTTTTTTTACATAATCGAATCAGAAAAAACTGTCCTTTACAAATACATGTTGGTGGAAAGATAACGATATATAGATGAACAAATACAAATACATAAAGTATATTATTTCATTATTTAATCCATCATTCTTCTTTTTATCAATGTGTAAGGAGTTCCTGGAATCCTACTTTTAAATGAATTCTAGTCTAGGCTCCTACTTCTTTCACTTGGCTCTTACGACTGACCGAATTTTCTTACGCATTGAAGTTGGCTATTATTTGCTTAACTAAAAAATGTGTGGTGTGGCTATAAATTTAAAATGGCCAGTGTGAGCACTGACATGCTGACTGCAGCCTTCTAGCTATGTAATCGTCTCTACATGCTGACTGCATCCTTCTAATTATGTAATCGTCTCTGCATGCTAACTGCAGCCTTCTAGCTATGTAATCGTCTCTGCATGCTGCCTGCAGCCTTCTAGTTATGTAATCGTCTCTGCATGCTGCCTGCAGCCTTCTAGTTATGTAATCGTCTCTACATGCTGACTGCAGCTTCTAGCTATGTAATCGTCTCTACATGCTGCCTGCAGCCTTCTAGCTATGTAATCGTCTCTGCATGCTGCCTGCAGCCTTCTAGTTATGTAATCTTCTCTACATGCTGACTGCAGCCTTCTAGTTATGTAATCTTCTCTACATGCTGACTGCAGCCTTCTAGTTATGTAATCTTCTCTACATGCTGACTGCAGCCTTCTAGTTATGTAATTATCTCTCAAATTAACTTTACCTCACTCTAACAATATTCTTCTTACTAGGTGAAATCAAGCATTGAAGATTTTATGATGTTTTACAATCATGACAGATCATCACATACTCCTATAGTGGGCTTGTTATTTGGGTATTTTCTATCAGAGACTTAATGTTAATAATGTGAAAAGTGTAGTCTTTGACAAGTATTGTGGATCGGGAAGGCCCATTCTATTACACGCTTTACAAAACATTACATACATAAGCTTCTTTGTCAGATAAATGTCTACAAAAGTGCAGTCCACACTCAGTTACTCGAAGTTCAAGGGACCGGAAGAAAAGTTGGACCTATCCAAAGTTGGAATTGAAGGATATTGGATTTCTGCAGATTTCTTATTCAATACCCCACCCACCAGTTTTAAACTATGTTTATACTGCCGCTTTTTACCGATTTTACAATCTTTCTATATATGTCTGTTTTATTCTCCAGGCATGTACAGAAATCTACCTAGTTGGCGGCAGTAACAATGTGACGGATATGTTCCCAGCAATTCCCTTCACGCCAGACATGAGGAAGGACTACTGTTACAAGAAGTGGAAGGTGATACCGCGGGATGATTGGAGTCTTGTGCAATTTTGGGGGAAAGGTGCGTATGATAAATATGGTAACCAGTGTGATATGGGTTGTCGATATTTTTGCCAATCTCATTAAACTCATACCCTTTATCATTCTACGATACTCTACACTCTATCAGATTTCAACCTACCAAATCGCTCGGTATAGACTGCTTCACTGTGCATGTCGCATTTCAGTCAAACGCTGCGGAGCCGTCTACACTAAGAGACAATGTTTTCAATACACATGACAGCGCCCTTGATTTTCTTCGTATTCTTGATGTAAGACATGCCATTTAGTGCATTTCTTTGAATTTAGCGTGCATTCCACAGCAATAACACACAAAAACTTTATCTTTTTTTGGTTATAGATCTATGTGTTTATGCGGATTTTCATTTATTCAGTTCATTCAAACATCATCTGAAGTGCATATGAAATGCTCGATTTTATTGGTTAAACTTAGTTGATCTTCTCATGAATATTGATTAGGTGAAAGGTCGATCTGACCTGACCTCCAAGGCAGTGTTGTCAGATCCTAAAGTGGAGAGTATCAAAGCATAATTAGGATAGGATTTTAATGAGATTGTATTATTGTTATCATTTCTGTCTGAGTGTATGAATAGAAATTAAGGCAACATCAGACGAGATGAAGCAAACTATACCATTTTTCTGATGAGTCTTGTGTTGGCAGAAAGGATGCTAGGTCAATGGGATATTGTAATGCACTTGCCAAAACTCCTGCAACCCGATTGGTTGACTTTCAAATATTTGCGACTATTAATTAGTGCATAACCCATCGCAAATCCAGTAATGTGACGTTCAACCGTCAAAAAAAGTGACGTTATTATATTTTATTTCAATGCATTTATGCCTTAAACTGTCAAAAACAATAAAATGCATTAAAATGAACTGGTTAACCAGTATTGACATTTTGACTTTTGTGACGATATATCAGTCGTTCATTGGTCGCACATCGTGTTTAACGAACCGCTAACGTGTTGTCATTAAACAAAATTTGCAACCTTTAAACGACTGATATACCATTGCAAAAATTCAAAATTTGAAAACAGTTAACCCTATAATAAGTGCGATATATGGATTTCCATCGTATTCAACGTATGAATAGTACTGTACAGCCATTCCGATACTTACGGATGGCGGGAGGTGTACAGTACTGGTTTAACCCAGGAAAAGTTGGTGGTCTGCCTCCACCACAAAAAATCAACCTTAGATGTGTTGAAAATGATGTAAAACACCATACAAACAAACAAACAAACAAACAAACAAACAAACAAACAAACAAACAAACAAACAAAACTGTATAGACATTCAACATCATACAAACAAACAAACAAACAAAACTGTATAGACATTCAACATCATACAAACAAACAAACAAACAAACAAAACTGTATAGACACTCAACATCATACAAACAAACAAACAAACAAACAAACAAACAAACAAAACTGTATTTACATTCAACATCAGATGTATGCAAGCTGAAGATACTATTTATTTTAGTCTTGTGTATTTATTTTGAGGAAATGTAAGTAGGATGTATGTATGTATATTTACTTATTTCAGTGACAAATATATATTTTACAAAATATTACATCTACTGGTTGAGTACCAGATATCGTCATTCACCAGATTTCGTCATTATCAATAAAACGCTCCATGTTGTGATTATTTTTCGACCCCACTTTACAAATCACTACATTCTATCATCAGACGATTGGAGAGGAAAAAACAGTTTAGAAATGTTGACATCCACTCTCAACTTGTTTACCTATATAAATACCGTTATAAACAAAACACAATCGAGGGAATCACACACTAATGCGCATGCGCATAAAAATCTCCTTTTAAAATAGCTGACCTTTTACGTCCAGCCGTTGAATCAATTGGACATGCCGAAAAAACTAAAAGGATGTGCTAAACAGTTTCAGCCAAGGGAGACAACCAGTTCACGTCAATCAATTTAAATTCGCGGACAGTTATGTCCCTTTAAATTATGAACGTCGAAGTGAAGTAAATTACTTCTGATACCTACAGTTGAAAAACCATTTTAAATTGTAGATATAACTTTTTTCTAGAATTTTTTTTTGTATTCATATGCAATGGTATATTTATGTTTTTATTAATAGCTATACACACGTTTTCATCATTCCAAACATGGATTATTCAGTATTAAACTGAACATGACGATAACTGCTACATTCAGCTCAAACGACCGGCCCAATTCAGTCTAGGTATATTGAATAAATTTGCATGAATGTGCATGAAATATGCAGGGCTTTAAAAGAAACACACTGTAGATACCTTAATTTTAACAATAAGCTTGGTTGAACATCAAGGATAAAGACCGAGTTTATCACCTACTAGAATGTATTAGATATGTCTTATTTCTGGTCACTGATTGGTCAGTTTTTTTGATGATGCTCTATCAAAATTATGAATTCTTAACAATTTGTCACCTTAGAAGTAAAAGGTGCCATGTGCCTGCTTTGTTCATATACTCATAGCACCTTTTACCCCTAAAGTGACCAACTTGTTATCTTAGGTCTAATAGAGCTGCCCTAGATAGAGTGCAAGGCTACATAGGAATCTGGGAACCGTGTCCTACTCTTACTATCATATATATGATGATAGTATATATATGATGATAGTATATATATGATGATAGTATATATATGATGATAGTTTGTTTGAATGGTGTTTTACTTTGAATGGTGTTTTACATCATTTTAGCACATGTTAGGCCATATATGGTCAGTTTTGTTCTTGGTAGAGGCAGATCTCATTTTTCCTGGGTAAAAACAGTACTGTATACTTCCCACCATCCGTAAGAATCAACGCCTGGTTCAAATCCCACTTGGAGCTCGACTTGTAAGTGAGGAAGTGTCAATTCTTATGGATGGCGGGAGGTTTACAGTACTGGTTTTACCCGGGAAAAGTGGGTGTAGGTGTTCAGCCTCCACCAAAAAAAAGATTCTACCATCAGATATAACCTTACATGTGTTGAAAATGATGTAAAACACCGTACATGACACATGACATCCCCATCAGATAAGTCTATGGAAGAAGTGTCTTCCCCAAGGACACACCGCAGAAACCCAGCAATGCCACTGAGGTTTGAGCCCAGGATTTAAAGTCCACCACACTATCCACTGTAAGTCCACCACACTATCCACTGTAAGTACACCACACTATCCACTGTAAGTCCACCACACTGTCCACTGTAAGTCCACCACACTATCCACTGTAAGTCCACCACACTATTCACTGTAAGTCCACCACACTATCCACTTTGCAAGGAGTGCTCCCTGATAAGAACGTTCATGTTACCCGCAACAGGCAGTCAATACAGTGCCTCCGAGTCCGGGATATTAAAGACGCTGCGTTTAAAACTTTTTTCGCTTCTCACCGCTGCAGGTTAAGATCCCACTGGAAGCTAGACTTGCTAAGTGAGAAAATGTCAATTCCTACAGATGGCGGGAGGTATACAGTACTGGTTCTACCCAGGAAAAATGGGGTGGTCTGCCTCTGACTGCCATATATGGCCAGCGGGCTATAAAGGACATCAAACACCCTTCAAACAAAATATTTGTATAACTGCTTTATTTGTGTATATCCGACAAGTCAGTCGATATAATGAGAAAAGGCTATCTGTTTATCAGTATATTGAGTGAATGTTCTTTAATAAATGCATATTTGGAACAGCGGATACTGATATATATCTGCTTGTCATTCATCAGTCATCTCTGTAATGGATCCGTCTAGTCGGGCATATGAATATTTATATGTAATGTCTCATGCATGCAGATTAATGATGCGCTGAATGCATTATTCTTGTTATAAAGTTAATCCATATTTATGATTTCCTTTGTTTTGTTTTGTAAACATTTTCTTTTCTTTTACTATTTGGCTGAGAAAATTATTACTACAGTGTATGTCAAAATGTGAATCTCTGGAAGGAACAATGACCTTTTCAGTCATTTAAAAAAGCTATTCTTTCAATTTATGCTTGAATCCTAGACATAAGTCTTGGTAGTGTTGGTATATGATAGTTCAGTGTTAAGATGAAAACACTGTTACGAATTTCTTGCATATTTATGAAATTTTCCAGACATCCAGACAGCCACAAATATTGTATTCTCAAATGGAGACCTGGACCCATGGAGAGGTGGTGGGGTAAGTCTGCATTAATATTAACGGATTGAATTGTATTGCGGTTTAGCGGCTCATAAACACTGTTTAGATTATTTCGAGGGGACGGATACACAAGAATCCAGGACCCTGCACTATGGAATAGATTTCTGTGGTTCTTTAACATGTTCTGAGGATAGACTTTGATACATGGGATCGCTCAGTTAATGTCCCCATCAGACACGAGGCTGAGGAAATGTCTTGCCTATGGTCAGTGAGGCTTGAACCTATCACCTCCAGATTCATAGCCAAACAAGCTGTCCAACTGGGCCAATGTGCCCTCCTATCATCACCTCCTCCAGATTCATAGCCAAACAAGCTGTCCAACTGGACCAATGTGCCCTCCTATCATCACCTCCAGATTCATAGCCAAACAAGCTGTCCAACTGGACCAAAGTGCCCTCCTATCATCACCTCCAGATTCATAGCCAAACAAGCTGTCCAACTGGACCAATGTGCCCTCCTATCATCACCTCCAGATTCATAGCCAAACAAGCTGTCCAACTGGACCAATGTGCCCTCCTATCATCACCTTCAGACTCATAGCCAAACAAGCTGTCCAACTGGGCCAATGTGCCCCTCCTATCATCACCTCCAGATTCATAGCCAAACAAGCTATCCAACTGGGCCAATGTGCCCTCCTGTCATCACCTCCAGATTCATAGCCAAACAAGCTGTCCAACTAGACCAATGTGCCCTCCTATCATCACCTCCAAATTCATAGCCAAACAAGCTGTCCAACTGGGCCAATGTGCCCTCCTATCATCACCTCCAGATTCATAGCCAAACAAGCTGTCCAACTGGGCCAATGTGCCCTCCTATCATCACCTCCAGATTCATAGCCAAACAAGCTGTCCAACTGGACCAATGTGCCCTCCTGTCATCACCTCCAGATTCATAGCCAAACAAGCTGTCCAACTAGACCAATGTGCCCTCCTATCATCACCTCCAGATTCATAGCCAAACAAGCTGTCCAACTGGGTCAATGTGCCCCTCCTATCATCACCTCCAGATTCATAGCCAAACAAGCTATCCAACTGGGCCAATGTGCCCTCCTATCATCACCTCCAGATTCATAGCCAAACAAGCTGTCCAACTGGGCCAATGTGCCCTCCTATCATCACCTACAGTTTCATAGCCATACAAGCTATCCAACTGGGCCAATGTGCCCCTCCTATCATCACCTCCAGATTCATAGCCAAACAAGCTGTCCAACTGGGCCAATGTGCCCTCCTATCATCACCTCCAGATTCATAGCCAAACAAGCTGTCCAACTGGACCAATGTGCCCTCCTATCATCACCTCCAGATTCATAGCCAAACAAGCTGTCCAACTGGACCAATGTGCCCTCCTATCATCACATTCAGACTCATAGCCAAACAAGCTGTCCAACTGGGCCAATGTGCCCCTCCTATCATCACCTCCAGATTCATAGCCAAACAAGCTATCCAACTGGGCCAATGTGCCCTCCTGTCATCACCTCCAGATTCATAGCCAAACAAGCTGTCCAACTAGACCAATGTGCCCTCCTATCATCACCTCCAAATTCATAGCCAAACAAGCTGTCCAACTGGGCCAATGTGCCCTCCTATCATCACCTCCAGATTCATAGCCAAACAAGCTGTCCAACTGGGCCAATGTGCCCTCCTATCATCACCTCCAGATTCATAGCCAAACAAGCTGTCCAACTGGACCAATGTGCCCTCCTGTCATCACCTCCAGATTCATAGCCAAACAAGCTGTCCAACTAGACCAATGTGCCCTCCTATCATCACCTCCAGATTCATAGCCAAACAAGCTGTCCAACTGGGTCAATGTGCCCCTCCTATCATCACCTCCAGATTCATAGCCAAACAAGCTGTCCAACTGGGCCAATGTGCCCTCCTATCATCACCTACAGTTTCATAGCCAAACAAGCTATCCAACTGGGCCAATGTGCCCCTCCTATCATCACCTCCAGATTCATAGCCAAACAAGCTGTCCAACTGGGCCAATGTGCCCTCCTTTCATCACCTACAGATTCATAGCCAAACAAGCTATCCAACTGGGCCAATGTGCCCCTCCTATCATCACCTCCAGAGTCATAGCCAAACAAGCTGTCCAACTGGGCCAATGTGCCCTCCTATCATCACCTACAGATTCATAGCCAAACAAGCTATCCAACTGGGCCAATGTGACCTCCTATCATCACCTCCAGATTCATAGCCAAACAAGCTGTCCAACTGGACCAATGTGACCTCCTATCATCACCTCCAGATTCATAGCCAAACAAGCTATCCAACTGGGCCAATGTGCCCCTCCTATCATCACCTCCAGATTCATAGCCAAACAAGCTATCCAACTGGGCCAATGTGACCTCCTATCATCACCTCCAGATTCATAGCCAAACAAGCTGTCCAACTGGGCCAATGTGCCCTCCTATCATCACCTCCAGATTCATAGCCAAACAAGCTGTCCAATTGGGCCAATGTGCCCCTCCTATCATCACCTCCAGATTCATAGCCAAACAAACTATCCAGTTGGGCCAATGTGCCCCTCCTATCATCACCTCCAGATTCATAGCCAAACAAGCTATCCAATTGGGCCAATGTGCCCCTCCTATCATCAACTCCAGATTCTTAGCCAAACAAGCTATCCAATTGGGCCATGTGCCCCTCCTATCATCACCTCCTCCAGATTCATAGCCAAACAAGCTGTCCAACTGGGCCAATGGGCCCTCCTATCATCACCTCCAGATTCATAGCCAGACAAGCTGTCCAACTGGGCCAACGTTCCCTCCTATCATCACCTCCAGATTCATAGCCAAACAAGCTATCCAGTTGGGCCAATGTGCCCCTCCTATCATCACCTCCAGATTCATAGCCAAACAAGCTATCCAATTGGGCCAATGTGCCCCTCCTATCATCACCTCCAGATTCATAGCCAAACAGGCTATCCAATTGGGCCAATGTGCCCCTCCTATCATCACCTCCAGATTCATAGCCAAACAAGCTATCCAATTGGGCCAATGTGCCCTACTATCTTGACCTCCAGATTCATTGCCAAACAAGCTATCCAACTGGGCCAATGTGTCATCCTCTCATCACCTCCAGATTCATAGCCAGACAAGCTGTCCAACTGGGCCAATGTGCCCTCCTATCATCACCTCCTCCAGATTCATAGCCAAGCAAGCTGTCCAACTGGGCCAATGTGCCCCTCCTATCATCACCTCTAGATTCATAGCCAAACAAGCTGTCCAACTGGGCCAATGTGCCCCTCCTATCATCACCTCCAGATTCATAGCCAAACAAGTTATCCGACTGGGCCAGTGTGCCCTCCTATCATCACCTCTAGATTCATAGCCAAACAAGCTGTCCAACTGGGCCAATGTGCCCCTCCTATCATCACCTCCAGATTCATAGCCAAACAAGCTGTCCAACTGGGCCAATTTGCCCTCCTATCATCACCTCTTCCAGATTCATAGCCAAACAAGCTGTCTAACTAGGCCAATGTGCCCTCCTATCATCACCTCCAGATTCATAGCCAAACAAGCTGTCCAACTGGGCCAATTTGCCCTCCTATCATCACCTCCTCCAGATTCATAGCCAAACAAGCTGTCCAACTGGGCCAATGGGCCCTCCTATCATCACCTCCAGATTCATAGCCAGACAAGCTGTCCAACTGGGCCAACGTTCCCTCCTATCATCACCTCCAGATTCATAGCCAAACAAGCTGTCCAACTGGGCCAACGTGCCAAACTATCATCACCTCCAGATGCATAGCCAAACAAGCTATCCAACTGGACCAATGTGCCCTCCTATCATCACCTCCAGATTCGTAACCAAACAAGCTGTCCAACTGGGCCAATGTGCCCTCCTATCAACTGATTAAGCATCCGGTACTTCTCTAGGGTTCCAGATGGAATCTTAAGTAATTAACAGGACAGGTAGTTGAATAAAATGCATGTTGACAAAGATTATAAAAATGTGTTAAAGAAACTAACCCGCCAAGTAACGACACACACTACACAACCAGTTATCAAAACTCTGTCCAGGTGTTCAGGCCATATACTAATATATATGTGTAGATTAAAAGTATAGGTTTATTAACGGGTTCTTAAAATACCTGTGATTGAATATGCGTAAAATGAATTATGAGTTTGAAGGTCCAGTTTTGGAGTTTGGCCAGGCTGGTGAAAGCCGTTTATATTGTGTCTATAGAGTTTGGATTCTCAAAATGTGTTATATATATATACCTCTTCATCAGTAGGTTTAGAAACAGTGTACACATGTTGTAAAAGTTTGCTGTTGTTGGCGGGATAGCTACTTTGAACTTAAACAGCTCTAACTGAACAAAATAAAAGTAACTTAAATTCAACTACCTGCTGATTCCAAAGATGGCTGCCATGGCTAACAATAGACTAAAAACTAAGATTGTGATGGTCACCGATTCAGAAGCGGGGCATGAAATGGCATTTTTATCAATTTGATCGGACTGACATGTAGTTGGTATAAATGAAATTCATGTTGACAAGGCTTGCAAGATACCACCAGAGGCCATCTTTATTCACAGACAGATCTACAAGTATTCTCGCATTCTCCACATACAAATGCAGTTAACTTGTAAAGAAAAAAAGGAGGGTTCCTTTCTTTTTAAATGAATGAGCAAGTCATCAATAAATTATCAGCATATATGTATGCTTACTGTTTAGGTTCTCAAGAGCCCCAATGCAGATATCCAGGCCGTGACCATAAAGGGAGGTGCCCACCATCTTGATTTGAGGTGAGTGATCATCTTATCCTATTGCTGAAGATAACTTTCTACTTAGACTTAATCCTGGGTCAACATAATATCACTGTTGCTTCAACATGTCCAATAAACCATCAAAAGTTTATATTAGTATAATATAATATTAAACAAATAGTATTTCGGTTCAAAAGCTCATCAAGAAGTTATGTTGTATTGTTTTATGCCTTGTCGACTCAAAATACAACTTATCTTAACACTCGCCCAATATTTAACAAACATCAGAAGGAAGCTTTAAGTTTTGAATGTCAGATTGATCAAAACAATGGGAACTTACAACAAATATCCCAGCCAGTCTGGAAAATGCTCATTTTTGTGGCTAGAAGTTTTCAGCGAAAAATATTTTGTCGCCCGTGATGTGTAATCTATGTCATCCATTGCAGAGCCCAGAATCCAGCAGATCCAATCAGTGTTATGGCGGCTAGAGAGGTCGAAAAACAGGCCATCAGGAAGTGGATCAATTCCTAAATGTGTAGTCGGATGCTATCATCCAAATAACCACCAGGAAATTAATGAATTCTTCTAAAATGTGTCTAAATTGAGAAACAGGCCATCAGAAAGTAGATACTTAAGGACTATTGATCGGACATCTTAAAAAAGAACCAAAATGGATGGGGTATGGTCAAGTGAAATTTTCAACCAAATGCATAATTTAGGCATGAGCAATGAAAACCATAAATTACATGTTTAAACTACTTTTTCTGAAGGTTTCTTGCTTGTATCGCCGTTTTGATAGCGTAGCTTATATATTTAAATGCCGCGCTTAAACAAATGAATATAGGTTGATTGGTTGTATTATATTGTGCACTAGTTTATTTAATTTACAAATACATTCCATTAGAACAACATTGTTGATGGCAACTGGTTTTAAGGATTCTGTCTGTCTCTGTGTGTAGGTGTTCATTTAGGAAAGATTGCAAAACTTGTGTCAGAAGAACTTTGCGCTATTATTTCATATGTATAAGGTTCCTTCAAAGGTGCTTTCAGCAAACTTGAAGAATATTTCTTGCACAGAGTGAATTTATTTATTTTGCAATATATGTAATTATAGTCAAACCTGGTCGTACAACCTGTTTTAAGCGACCACCTGCAATAAGCACCTAACGCGACCAACGACTGCATAATTTCATAACAAAAGACCATTTTTATGATCACTAAGCGACCGATTTTTTCTTCAGAAAATCAAAATCCGAGAAACTCTCGGTAAATCACACAGAATCGAGGCATTACAGGTGGCATATAGCTTTAGCAATGTCCGTCTGTCCTTCCGCCTCGAAAGGATTTGTGTTATCTTTTCCCACATTTTTCAATCGATTGTTTCGAAACTTTACAGAATGCTTAGCTATGATGTGAAGATGTGCACATTGAGTCTGCTTGAAAATCAACTTTGTATTACAGGAGTTATGGCCCTTTTTTTTTGGTCAAACTTTATATTTTCCTCTTATCGTTTCAGTGGGGGCATCCGTGTCCCATGGACACATTTATCATCTTTTGCAGGTTTAAATATATTATTAGTGCAATATAATCAACAGTTAGTGGAATTTAAAAACAGTTTGATTTGAACTATTTAAATAATGTTTAATAATATTGTGAAATTGTGAATGGTGTGATTTAAGGCATTAGCAGAGAATTAGGAAATAAGGGAATTTTTGGAAGGGGTTTGGTGTGAATAGATAAGTTGGTGGGTCTCTGTAAGGTGGTTAAATTAGGTAAGAAGTTTGAGAGGAGGCGTGAGAGGATTAGGTTATTATGATTTATTAGGATAATACTCATTTATTAAAGAAACTAACCGACCAAATAACGACAGAAATACACTACAAAACTCTGGCCAGGTGTTCAGGTCATATAATAATGTATTAATGTAGATTCAAAGTAAAGATTTACTAACGTGTTTTTAAAATACATGTGATTGAATATACGTAAAACAAATTATGACTTGGTAACTCTTAATTCGGCTCTTCAGTGTTGGGGTTTGGCTGGTTAAAGCCGTTTATGTTGTGTCTATATAATTTGGATTCTCAAAATATGTAAGTTATATACATGTACCTTGTCGTCAGTATGTTTGGAGTATATGTTTTGTCAAATTTGGCTGTTGTGGTGGGTTAGCATCTTTATAATTTACATGCTTATTATTGTAGTGCATAGCAAATCAATTTGATTGGGGAATTATTATTTATATACTTTAAAGTAATTTAATATTGATTAGAATCTTGTACTCATTAAAGGCTTTAATTATTAAATTTGGGTGTGTTGTTTTCTGAATACTCATCTATTCAGATCCAACCAAGGCTATATGGGCCACCATTGCTGTGTTTGTGTTTAATTTAATTTTGCAATTTGATTTTACTTTACGAAATACTGGAAAACAATAAAACGAGCAAATACAGAATATACAATAAACTTTTAATTCTTAATTATCACAGAATGTTCAAACCCTGCATTAGTTCTACAAAGTCTACATCTCATACTAGTATCACTCTCGGCCATGTCTGTATCACTCTCGGCCATGTCTGTATCACTCTCGTCCATGTCTGTATCACTGTTTATTGCATACACATAACATACGAACTGACACATATATCCGGCACGCACAGACTAACATACAAACTGACACATATATCCGGCATACACAGACTAACATACAAACTGACACATATATCCAGCACACACAGACTAACATACGAACTGACACATTATCTGGCACACACAGACTAACATACAAACTGACACATATATCCGGCACGCACAGACTAACATACGAACTGAGACATATATCCGGCACACACAGACTAACATACAAAGTGACACATATATCTGGCACACACAGACTAACATACGAACTGACACATATATCCGGCACACACAGACTAACATACAAACTGACACATATATCCGGCACGCACAGACTAGCATACAAACTGACACATATATCCGGCACACACAGACTAACATACGAACTGACACATATATCCGGCACACACAGACTAACATACAAACTGACACATATTTCCGGCACACACAGACTAACATACGAACTGACACATATATCCGGTTGAAATTGAGATCACTAAGTTGAGAACTGTAAACAGGCTCGACAAAAGTGGCCTAATATGTGCTAAAACCAATGTAAAACAGTATTCAAACAAATATATATTAAGTTTGGGATACCCTATTCAAAATAACATAAGATAATAAACATATGACCACCACGTAAGAAAAGTAGTTCTGCAAAGAAAAGAGGATGTGTAAACTTTTTGAAAACAATGGCACATGTTAGGTTTCTTCCATTGAAATAACACTGTATACGGCCATACTATTGAGGTTGGAATTGTTAACCATTGTATGACAGGTAGATATAATGTATGGGGATTAACGTCGTTTTTTACAATCTTTCCGGCATATCACTATGGTGTCTACTTGTAGCAGTGAGCTCAATGCTCAGCTGTATAGTGCTGTCACACTGGAATACCACGCCGCTGACATACAGATTTGTCTACTTGTAGCAGTGAGTTCAGTGCTCAGCTGTATAGTGCTGTCACACTGGAATACCACGCCGCTGACATACAGATTTGTCTACTTGTAGCAGTGAGCTCAATGCTCAGCTGTATAGTGCTGTCACACTGGAATACCACGCCGCTGATATACAGATTTGTCTACTAGTAGCAGTGAGCTCAATGCTCAGCTGTATAGTGCTGTCACACTGGAATACCACGCCGCTGACATACAGATTTGTCTACTTGTAGCAGTGAGTTCAGTGCTCAGCTGTATAGTGCTGTCACACTGGAATACCACGCCGCTGACATACAGATTTGTCTACTTGTAGCAGTGAGCTCAATGCTCAGCTGTATAGTGCTGTCACACTGGAATACCACGCCGCTGACATACAGATTTGTCTACTTGTAGCAGTGAGCTCAATGCTCAGCTGTATAGTGCTGTCACACTGGAATACCACGCCGCTGACATACAGATTTGTCTACTAGTAGCAGTGAGCTCAATGCTCAGCTGTATAGTGCTGTCACACTGGAATACCACGCCGCTGACATACAGATTTGTCTACTTGTAGCAGTGAGTTCAGTGCTCAGCTGTATAGTGCTGTCACACTGGAATACCACGCCGCTGACATACAGATTTGTCTACTTGTAGCAGTGAGCTCAATGCTCAGCTGTATAGTGCTGTCACACTGGAATACCACGCCGCTGACATACAGATTTGTCTACTTGTAGCAGTGAGTTCAGTGCTCAGCTGTATAGTGCTGTCACACTGGAATACCACGCCGCTGACATACAGATTTGTCTACTTGAAGCAGTGAGTTCAGTGCTCAGCTGTATAGTGCTGTCACACTGGAATACCACGCCGCTGACATACAGATTTGTCTACTTGTAGCAGTGAGTTCAGTGCTCAGCTGTATAGTGCTGTCACACTGGAATACCACGCCGCTGACATACAGATTTGTCTACTTGTAGCAGTGAGTTCAGTGCTCAGCTGTATAGTGCTGTCACACTGGAATACCACGCCGCTGACATACAGATTTGTCTACTTGTAGCAGTGAGTTCAGTGCTCAGCTGTATAGTGCTGTCACACTGGAATACCATGCCGCAGACACACAGATTTGTCTACTAGTAGCAGTGAGCTCATTGCACAACTGTATAGTGCTGTCACACTGGGATACCACGCCGCAGACACACAGATTTGCGAAATATACCTATAGAGAGAAATAGTACTTCCTGTATGGCTATCTTTGATGGGATAAACAGACAGACAGCAGCAAAGCAGTATACAATGCTGCTACAACACGTGTTTTATGGATGCATGTGCCCAGAGTTCAAACACGCTTTGGGCAGAGTCCATTTAATGAACAGGACATGCATACAACAAACAAAATGTTGCTTCTCATGCCTGTCAGTATTGCTGCTAGTTCATGATAAGGTATTATTGCCATCGGAGTAAAAAGCAGTTAACGGTTTAATAAATTTCTACTTACCACCCTTGTATAGACTTTGTCTAAAAGAAGAAGTTAACATTTTTTTACACTTCTACTTACCTCCATGGTGTAGACCTTGTTTGACTACAGTAAGGAACTGTCTGCTTACCTCCCTTGTATAGACCATGTTTGACTACAAGGAACTGTCTGCTTACCTCCCTTGTATACACCTTGTTTGACTACAGTAAGGAACTGTCTGCTTACCTCCCTTGTACAGACCGTGTTTGACTACAGTAAGGAACTGTCTGCTTACATCCCTGGTATAGACCGTGTTTGACTACAGTAAGGAACTGTCTGCTTACCTCCCTTGTATAGACAGTGTTTGACTACAATAAGGAACTGTCTGCTTACCTCCCATGTATAAATCGTGTTTGACTACAGTAAAGAACTGTCTGCTTACCTCCCATGTATAGACCTTGTTTGACTACAGTGAGGAACTGTCTGCTTACCTTCCATGTATAGATCGTGTTTGACTACAGTATGGAACTGTCTGCTTACCTCCCTTGTATCGACCGTGTTTTACTACAGTAAGGAACTGTCTGCTTACCTCCCTTGTATACACTTTGTTTTACTACAGTAAGGAACTGTCTGCTTACTCCCATGTATAGATCGTATTTGACTACAGTAAGGAACTGTCTGCTTACCTCCCTTGTATAGACTGTGTTTGACTACAGTAAGGAACTGTCTGCTTACCTCCATTGTGTAGACCTTGTTTGACTATAGTAAGGAACTGTCTACTTACCTCCCTTGTGTAGATCTTGTTGGACTATAGTAAGGAACTATATACTTACCTCCCTTATGTAGACCTTGTTTGACTATAGTAAGGAACTATCTACTTACCTCCCTTGTGTAGATCTTGTTGGACTATAGTAAGGAACTATCTACTTACCTCCCTTGTGTAGATCTTGTTGGACTAGAGTAAGGAACTATCTACTTACCTCCCTTGTGTAGATCTTGTAGGACTGTAGTCAGGAACTATCTACTTACCTCCCTTGTATAGACCTTGTTGTATACTTACCTCCCTTGTGTAGACCATGTTGGACTATAATAAGGAACTATCTACTTACCTCCCTTGTGTAGACCTTGTTTGACTATAGTAAGGAACTTTCTACTTACCTCTCTTGTATATACCTTGTTTGACTACAGTAAGGAACTGTCTGATTACCTCCCTTGTATAGACCGTGTTTGACTACAGTAAGGAACTGTCTGCTTATCTCCCTTGTATAGACCGTGTTTGACTACAGTAAGGAACTGTCTGCTTACCTCCCTTGTATATACCGTGTTTGACTACAGTAAGGAACTGTCTGCTTATCTCCCTTGTATACACCTTGCTTGACTATAGTAAGAAACTGTCTGCTTACCTCACTGGTATAGACCTAAACTGTCTGCTTACCTCACTGGTATAGACCTTGTTATACTATAGTAAGGAACTATCTACTTACCTCTCTTGTGTAGACCTTGTTGGACTATAGTAAGGAACTATTTTCTTACCTCCCTTGTGAAGACCTTGTTTGACTATAGTAAGGAACTTTCTACTTACCTCCCTTGTATAGACCTTGTTCGACTACAGTACGGAAATATTTGACTATAGTAAGGAACTATTTACTTGCCTCGCTGGTTTATACCTTTTTTGACTACAGTAAGGAACTATCTACTTACCTCCATTCTGTAGACCTTGTTATACTATAGTAAGCAACTATCTACTTACCTCCCTTGTGTAGACCTTGTTGGACATTGTAAGGAACTATCTACTTACCTCCCTTGTGTATATCGTGTTTGACTATAGTAAGCCTAAGGAACTGTCTACTTACCTCCCTTGTGTAGACCTTATTTGACTATAGTAAGGAACTATCTAC
The DNA here is from genome assembly GCA_037043455.1 of Cyrtodaria siliqua. NCBI lineage: Eukaryota > Metazoa > Mollusca > Bivalvia > Adapedonta > Hiatellidae > Cyrtodaria > Cyrtodaria siliqua. Next base: position 62,538 of record JAWPHD010012802.1, read on the forward strand.
TTACCTTCCATGTGTAGACCTTGTTGGACTATAGTATGGAATTATCTACTTACCTCCCTTGTGTACACCTTGTTAGACTATAGTAAGGAACTATCTGTTTACCTCCCTTGTGTAGACCTTGTTGGACTATAGTAAGGAACTATCTACTTACCTCCCTTGTGTAGACCTTGTTGGACTGTACTAAGGAACTGTCTACTTACCTCTCTTGTGTAGACCTTGTTTGACTATAGTAAGGAACTCTCTACTTACCTCCCTTGTGTAGATCTTGTTGGACTATAGTAACGACTATCTACTTACCTCCCTTGTGTAGATCTTGTTTAATTATAGTTAGGAACTATCTACTAACCTCCCTTGTGTAGACCTTATTGGACTATAGTAAGGAACTATCTACTTACCTTCCTTGTGTAGATCGTGTTTGAGTATAGTAACGAACTATCTACTAACCCCCCTTGTGTAGACCTTGTTTGACTACATTAAGGAAATATCTACTTACCTTTCTTGTATAGACCTTGTTTGACTACAGTAAGGAACTGTCTGCTTACCTCCCTTGTATAGACCGTGTTTGACTACAGTAAGGAACTGTCTCCTTATCTCCCTTGTATAGACCGTGTTTGACTACAGTAAGGAACTATCTACTTACCTCCCTTGTGTATATCGTGTTTGACTATAGTAAGCCTAAGGAACTGTCACTTACCTCCCTTGTGTAGACCTTATTTGACTATAGTAAGGAACTATCTACTTACCTCGCTTGTGTAGCCCTTGTTGGACTATAATAAGAAACTATCTACTTACCTCCCTTGTGTAGACCTTGTTGGATTATAGTATGGAATTATCTACTTACCTCCCTTGTGTACACCTTGTTAGACTATAGTAAGGAACTATCTGTTTACCTCCCTTGTGTAGACCTTGTTGGACTATAGTAAGGAACTATCTACTTACCTCCCTTGTGTAGACCTTGTTGGACTGTACTAAGGAACTGTCTACTTACCTCTCTTGTGTAGACCTTGTTTGACTATAGTAAGGAACTGTCTACTTACCTCCCTTGTGTAGACCTTGTTGGACTATAGTAAGGAACTATCTACTTACCTCCCTTGTGTAGATTTTGTTGGACTATAGTAACATCTATCTACTTACCTCCCTTGTGTAGATCGTGTTTGATTATAGTTAGGAACTATCTACTAACCTCCCTTGTGTAGACCTTATTGGACTATAGTAAGGAACTATCTACTTACCTTCCTTGTGTAGATCGTGTTTGACTATAGTAACGAACTATCTACTTACCCCCCTTGTGTAGACCTTGTTTGACTACAGTAAGGAAATATCTACTTACCTTTCTTGTATAGACCTTGTTTGACTACAGTAAGGAACTGTCTGCTTACCTCCCTTGTATAGACCGTGTCCGACTACCTTAAGGAACTGTCTGCTTACCTCCCTTGTATAGACCGTGTTTGACTATAGTAAGGAACTGTCTCCTTATCTCCCTTGTATAGACCGTGTTTGACTACAGTAAGGAACTGTCTGCTTATCTCCCTTGTATAGACCGTGTTTGACTACAATAAGGAACTGTCTGCTTACCTCCCTTGTATATACCGTGTTTGACTACAGTAAGGAACTGTCTGCTTACCTCCCTTGTATACACCTTGCTTGACTACAGTAAGAAACTGTCTGCTTACCTCACTGGTATAGACCTAAACTGTCTGCTTACCTCACTGGTATAGACCTTGTTAGACTATAGTAAGGAAATATCTACTTACCTCTCTTGTGTAGACCTTGTTGGACTATAGTAAGGAACTATCTATTAACCTCCCTCGCGAAGACCTTGTTTGACTATAGTAAGAAACTTTCTACTTACCTCCCTTGTATAGACCTTGTTCGACTACAGTACGGACATATTTGACTATAGTAAGGAACTATTTACTTACCTCCCTGGTATATACCTTTTTTGACTACAGTAAGGAACTATCTACTTACCTCCATTCTGTAGACCTTGTTATACTATAGTAAGTAACTATCTACTTACCTCCCTTGTGTAGACCTTGTTGGACATTGTTAGGAACTATCTACTTACCTCCCTTGTGTAGATCGTGTTTGACTATAGTAAGGAACTGTCTACTTACCTCCCTTTTGTAGACCTTATTTGACTATAGTAAGGAACTATCTACTTACCTCGCTTGTGTAGAGCTTGTTGGACTATAGTAAGAACTATCTACTTACCTCCCTTGTGTAGACCTTGTTGGACTATAATAAGAAACTATCTACTTACCTCCCTTGTGTAGACCTTGTTGGACTATAGTATGGAATTATCTACTTACCTCCCTTGTGTACACCTTGTTAGACTATAGTAAGGAACTATCTGTTTACCTCCCTTGTGTAGACTTTGTTGGACTATAGTAATGAACTATCTACTTACCTCCCTTGTGTAGGCCTTGTTGGACTGTACTAAGGAACTGTCTACTTACATCCCTTGTGTAGACCTTGTTAGACTACAGTAAGGAACTATCTACTTACCTCCATTGTGTAGACCTTGTTGGACTATAGTAAGGAACTATCTACTTACCTCCCTTGTGTAGATCTTGTTGGACTATAGTGACGACTATCTACTTACCTCCCTTGTGTAGGTCGTGTTTGACTATAGTTAGGAACTATCTACTTACCTCCCTTGTATAGACCTTGTTGGACTATAGTAAGGAACTATCTACTTACCTTCCGTGTGTTGATCGTGTTTGACTATAGTAAGGAACTATCTACTTACCCCCCTTGTTTAGACCTTGTTTGACTACAGTAAGGAAATATCTACTTACCTTTCTTGTATAGATCTTGTTTGACTACAGTAAGGAACTGACTGCTTACCTCCCTTGTATAGACCGTGTCTGACTACAGTAAGGAACTGTCTGCTTACCTCCCTTGTATATACCGTGTTTGACTACAGTAAGGAACTGTCTGCTTACCTCTCTTGTATACACCTTGTTTGACTACAGTAAGGAACTGTCTGCTTACCTCCCATGTATAGACCGTGTTTGACTACACTAAGGAACTGTCTGCTTACCTCCCTTGTATAGACAGTGTTTGACTACAGTAAAGAACTGTCTGCTTACCTCCCTTGTAAAGAACGTGTTTGACTACAGTAAGGAACTGTCTGCTTACCTCCCTTGTGTAGACCTTGTTGGACTATAGTATGGAATTATCTACTTACCTCCCTGGTATATACCTTGTTAGACTATTGTAAGGAACTATCTACATACCTCTCTTGTGTAGACCTTGTTGAACTATAGTAAGGAACTATCTACTTAACTCCCCTGTGTAGACCTTGTTGGACTATAGTAAGAAAATTTCTACTTACCTCCCTTGTATAGACATTGTTTGACTACAGTAAGGAAATATCTCCTTACCTCCCTTATATAGACCTTGTTGTATACTTAGCTGCCTTGTGTAGACCTTGTTGGACTATAGTAAGGAACTATCTACTTACCTCCCTTGTGTAGACCTTGTTTGACTATAGTAAGGAACTCTCTACTTACCTCCCTGGTATAGACCATGTTTGACTATAGTAAGGAACTATCTACTTACCTCTCGTGTGTAGACCTTGTTGGACTATAGTAAGGAACTATTTATTTACCTCCCTTGTGTAGACCTTGTTAGACCATAGTAAGTAACTATCTACTTACCTCCCTTGTGTAGACCTTGTTGGATTGTAGTAAGGAACTGTTTACTTACCTCCCTTGTGTAGACCTTGTTGGACTATAGTAAGGAACTATCTGCTTACCTCCCTTGTGTAGACCTTGTTGGATTATAGTAAGGAACTATCTGCTTACCTCCTTTGTGTAGATCTTGTTGGACTATAGTAAGGAACTATCTGCTTACCTCCCTTGTGTAGACCTTGTTGGACTATAGTAATGAACTATCTGCTTAACTCCCTTGTGTAGATCTTGTTGGACTGTAGTAAGGAACTGTCTACTTACATCCCTTGTGTAGACCTTGTTTGACTACAGTAAGGAACTATCTACTTACCTCCCTTGTGTAGACCTTGTTGGACTATAGTAAGGAACTATCTGCTTACCTCCCTTGTGTAGATCCTGTTGGACTATAGTAAGGAACTATATACTTACCTCCCTTGTGTAGATCTTGTTGGACTATAGTAAGGAACTATCTGCTTACCTCCCTTGTGTAGACCTTGTTGGACTATAGTAAGGAACTATCTACTTACCTCCCATATGTAGACCTTATTGGACTATAGTAAGGAACTATCTACTTAACTCCCTTGTGTAGATCTTGTTGGACTATAGTAAGGAACTATCTACTTACCTGCCTTGTGTAGACCTTGTTTGACTATAGTAAGGAACTTTCTACTAACCTCTCTTGTATAGACCTTGTTTGACTATTGTAAGTAACTGTCTACTTACCGTCCTTGTGTAGACCTTGTTTGACTACAGTAAGGAACTGTCTGCTTACCTCCCTTGTATAAAGTGTGTTTGACTATAGTAAGGAACTGTCTGCTTACATCCCTTGTATATACTGTGTTTGACTACAGTAAGGAACTGTCTACTTACCTCCCTTGTGTAGACCTTGTTTGACTATAGTAAGGAACTATCTACTTACCTCCCTTGTGTAGACCTTGTTTGACTATAGTAAGGAACTATCTACTGATCTCCCTTGTGTAGACCTTGTTGGACTATAGTAAGGAACTGTCTACTAACCTCCCTTGTGTAGACCTTGTTTGACTACAGTAAGGAACTATCTACTTATCTCCCTTGTGTAGACCTTGTTTGACTACAGTAAGGAACTATCTACGTATCTCCCTTGTGTAGACCTTGTTGGACTATAGTAAGGAACTGTCTACTTATCTCCCTTGTGTAGACCTTGTTGGACTATAATAAGGAACTGTCTACTTACCTCCCTTGTGTAGACCTTGTTGGACTATAGTCAGGAATTATCTACTTATCTCCCTTGTGTAGACCTTGTTGGACTATAGTAAGGAACTATCTACTTACCTCCCTTGTGTAGACCTTGTTGGACTAAAGTAAGGAATTATCTACTTATCTCCCTTGTGTAGACCTTGTTGGACTATAGTAAGGAACTATCTACTTAGCTCTCTTGTGTAGACCGTGTTTGACTACAGTTAGGAACTGTCTACTTACCTCCCTTGTGTAGACCTTGTTTGACTATAGTTAGGAACTATCTACTTACCTCCCTTGTGTATACCTTGTTTGACTATAGTAAGGAACTATCTACTTACCTCTCTTGTATAGACCTTGTTTGACTATAGTAAGGAACTATTTACTTACCTCCCTTGTGTAGATCTTGTTGGACTATAGTAAGGTACTATCTAGTAAAATATTGGCTCTATGTAATTACATTGTGTGTTTTAATGAAGTACACAAAGTTAACCTCAATCATTTTCATACTAAAATATTGGCTCTATGTAATTATATTGTTGTTTTAATGAACTACACCAAGTAAACTTCAATCATGTTCATACTAAAATATTGGCTCTATGTAATTATATTGTTGTTTTAATGAACTACACCAAGTAAAATTCAATCATGTTTTCTATTGTGTGTTTTAATGAACTTCACCAAGTAAACTTCAATCATGTTCATACTAAAATATTGGCTCTATGTAATTCTATTGTGTGTTTTAATGAACTACACCAAGTAAACTTCAATCATGTTCATACTAAAATATTGGCTCTATGTAATTCTATTGTGTGTTTTAATGAACTACACCAAGTAAACTTCAATCATTTTCATACTAAAATATTTACTCTATGTAATTATAGTGTGTGTTTTAATGAACTTAACCAAGTAATTAATGAATGAATGGTGTTTTACGGCACGTCGACACATAAATAGGTCATATTGTGCGCAAGAACCGACGAAAGATGAAGAAATTAAGTAGTAATTAAAAATTAATGTAAATATATAAAGATAAAACTATTAAAAAATAAGGGAAGATATGGTAGTAATATTAACTATATATGTCAATCAACAAATGCCCGACGGGCATATAACGGGCATATAAACAAGTAAATATATATAAGAACACATTATAATGATTTATATAGTCTGATTTATTTTAGGAAATCTAAAACAAGACTAAAATCTATAGTATCAAATAACTCTTTCATTGTATTAACATTGTAGTACCTTTGACGCATAGGATCAAAGTCTACACATTCAAACAAGATGTGTTTGACCGTTAAAAGCAGGGTATACATTCTGGTAATTGCTCAGCTCACCTTGTAATAAATATGAATGACTATAACGTGTATGCCCTATCATGCACCGGGCTAGGACAACTTCGTCTCGACGAATGGGCTACTAAAAGAACGCCATTCTCCAAGTAACGGCTTAAATGAATGGAGTTTATTGTTAACTGACAAATCCCAAGCGGCTTGCCAAGAGTTACGAATAAATGTGTTAATAGAACTTTTAAAATCAGTATAAGGTAAATTAGCATTAGATATATGTAAACCTAATGCTGCTTTAGCAGCACTATCAGCTCTATCATTACCACGTATTCCTACATGGCTTGGAAGCCAGCAGAAAATAATAACATTATCGACTATAAGAGAATTGTACTTTTCTAAAAGCTGAAGCACAACTGGGTTATCATGTTTCATATTACCCAGTGCTTGAAGAGATGAAAGGGAATCAGAAAATATTACAAAATGGTCATCATCAGATTCCTGAATATAATTTAAGGCAAGTTAAATTGCCTTATGTTCAGCTGAAAAGATAGAGGCCTTATCAGGCTGTGTTTGTGAACAACAGCTGCTGCAGATACCTTATCTCCATCTTTAGAACCATCTGTGTATATATGTTGAAAGTAACTGTATTTCGATTTAATTTCATTCAATTTGCTTTGAAAGACAGTAGGGTCTGTACTGGATTTGTTACTATTACAAAGATCAAAAATAATTCTTGGTGTTTACAAAGTCCACGGTGGAATTTGTGGTACTTTGTACTTGGCAATCAAATGTAGGTCGATTTCAGTGTCTCTTAATTTTGGTTTAATACGAAGATCAAATGGTCGAATGGCCTTCGGTTTTCGATCAAAAAGAGGTTCATAACTAGGATTAAAAACATTATCGAAAGTTGGGTTTGAAGGGTTAGCTTCAACATATAGACTTTCGGCTGGTGATGTACGAAAGGCACCTAAGGCGAGTCGTAATACTTGATGGATCGAGCATCTGCAAGTATGACTTGTGAGTCGATCCATATACTATTGAGCCGTAGTCCATCTTGGATCTGATAAGAGATCTATAAAGTTGTAAAAGTACTTTACGATATGCTCCCCAATTAGTGTTTGCAACAACTTTTAAGTAAATTAAGAGCTTTAAGGCACTTGGCCTTCAAGTATTTAAGGTGTGGTATAAACGTTAATTTAAGGTCGAAAATAAGACCAAGGAATTTTGTTTCATCCACTACTGGTATTGGTGACCCATCCAGTGATAGATGAGGGTCTTCATGATGTTTACGTAGCCGACAAAAGTGCATACAATTAGTTTTAGATTTAGAAAATTTAAAGCCATTTTCATCCGACCAGGTCTGAAGTTTTTTCAGACATTGTTGAAGTTGTCTCTCAATAGTGTTCATGTTTTTTGCACGATAACATACAACAAAGTCGTCAACATATAGAGAGAAATCCACACCAGGATTGATGCATTTAACCATGCTGTTAATTTTTATATTAAAAAGGGTGACAGAGAGTATGCTGCCCTGTGGCACACCCATCTCCTGTTCATGAATGTCAGAGAGGGTTGAACCCATTCGGACACGAAACTGTCTATCCTCTAAGACATTCTCTATAAAAATTGGTAATCGGCCTCTAAGACCAAGGTCATAAAGATCATTCATGATACCGTACTACCATGCAGTAGCATAAGCTTTCTCCAAGTCAAAAAATACAGCGACTATATGTTCTTTTTTTACGAAAGCTTCCCTAATAAATGATTCAAATCGAATGAGATTGTCTGTTGTGCCTCGTTGGCGCCGTCATCCACTTTGATACTTTGTTATCAGCTTGTTGGATTCCAGGTACCAAACGAGTCTCTCATTAATCATTCGTTCCATGGTTTTACATATACAACTCGTTAAAGCATAGGGCGATAATTTATTGGGTCCGTATGATCCTTTCCAGGTTTGGGGACTGGAATAACGATTGCTTCCCGCCAAGAATGGGGGAAGTTTCCGGTCACCCAAACCTTATTAAATATATCAAGAAGTGTAGAGAGACAGGTTTCAGGTAAGGAACAGCTGATGTATCGTGAGCCTTTTTAAGGGATTATCGAAGTTCTTTGAGAGTGAACAGTTTATTGTATTTCTCCAAATGTTTCGACTTGAAATTCAGCTTCTTCTGTTCTTTTAGTTTCTTATTTTTTAGAAATTTTCAGAAGACGAGGTTTTAGAAAAAGTTTCTGCCAAAGTGTTTTCAATATCTTTGACAGATGTAATATCATCATTATCAGTTTTAAGATGATTTACACAACTAGAATTATCTTTACCGTTTATTTTCCGGGCCATGTCCCACGTCTTCTTAAGAGATGAGCGACAGTTCAGCCTATAGACATAAGATCTCCAGGATTTCCTTTTGCTATCCTTAATAGTGCGACGGGCTTTCGCACGAAAAACTCTAAAAGTATCTAAATTATTTTGAGTTGGCCGCAAGTTAAAAGTTTTCAATGCAGCTTTACGATCGCTGACTGCCTTTTTGCAGTCATCATCGTACCATGGTTTATGAGGGCGTTTTGGAATTGCCGAGGTTTTTGTAATAGTTTGATCAGCTATATCATGAAGGGTTTTCGTAAAAAGAGCAGTTGCGTCTTCGACATCCTCGAAAACGGAAGGCTTTTATTGTTCCTCACAAAGAGATTGAAACGTATCCCAATCAGCTTTGCGAAGTTTCCATCGTTGCGTATTTTTCAAGAAGTGGAGGGCCGATATTTTCAAGAAATAAGGGAAAGTGGTCACTTTCACAAAGGTCGTCACCAACACTCCACGAAAAATGCATCAAGAGCGTTGGATCGCATATTGTTAAATCAATGGAAGAATGAGAGCCTGTAGCTGGATGTAAATAAGTATGTGATTTGTTAGCATTAAAAAGACACAAATTATATTTGGCTAAGAAATCCTCAACTTTCTTGCCTTTATCGTTGATATCCTTACAACCCCAAATGTAGTTGTGTGCATTAAAATCACCCAAGAGTATAAAAGATGATGGTAATTGTGCAACTAGGTGATTTAGATATTTAAGGTCTAGTGAAGAACTGGGCGGTAAATATAAAGAGCATATTGTTGTAACTCTGTGCATCGTAACTATTCACAAGAATCGAAACTCCTCCAAAAGCTTTATCACCTGTATCACAAATATAGCGAAACAATGAATAGTTTTTAAAAGATAGCTTATCACTAGTCTTCGAGAAGGTTTCTTGAAGACAAAATGCAACAGGGTTGTGTTTATTTAAAAGTAAGCTGACTTCATGATAATTAGGTTTTAAACCTCGGCAGTTCCATTGAATGACCTTATTTGATTTTGATGTCACTAAGGCAGAAGTACGGGTTTACGGCCTTTTGGGTTTGGCAGACCTTGGAGACTTCGGGAGTTCCAGACGTGCTGGATCATCAACCTCCATCTCCAAGTCTCCAAATCTGTTGTGCAGTTCAATCGGATCATCAGATCCTTTTGACTGCTTTCCTAACCCGGGAGTTTTCTTTTTTCTTGCTGTCACGTCCGTGGCAGAAGTTCTGCTTGGTGAGAGTTCGTCGGATTTGACGAACCTTTGGAAGAGTTCGTCGGGTTTGGTGGACTCTTGGTTGCATCAGAGCCCGTCGATTTCGAAATAGATGCAGTAGATGTAGGAGTTGTTGAGGATATAGTTGAAGGAGTTTTAGGCTTGGCAGCCACAAGAGGTTTGGGAGCCACAGGAGGCTTATTTAAAAGGATCACAGTTTGTGAGGCTAAGATGTTTTAGAGGATTTCTGAACAGACAGTGGAATAGTAGTAAACCTGTCGGAGTCTATTGGCCAGATCAACACGGTCTGCGCCGCGATCGACCTGGTAGCTGGTTTCTCAACCCTACTCGCATCGGCATATAATTTGCCAGCTGGAGTGGGCGGAGTAAGGCTCTCAACAAGTTTCCTAGCTTCAGGAAAAGAAATGTTCTTTTCAATCTTAACTTTCTGTATTTCCCTCTCGTGCCAAGTAAACCTCAATCGTTTTCATACTAACATATTGGCTCTATGTAATTATATTGTGTGTTTTAATGAACTACACTAAGTAAACCTCAATCATTTTCATACTAAAATATTGGCTGTATGTAATTATATTGTGTGTTTTAATGAACTACACCAAGCAAACCTCAATCATTTTCATACTAAAATATTGGCTGTATGTAATTATATTGTGTGTTTTAATGAACTACACCAAGTTAACCTCAATCATTTTCATACTTAAATATTTTCTCTTTGTAATTCTATTGTGTGTTTTAATGAACTACACCAAGTAAACCTCAATCATTTTCATACTAAAATATTGGCTGTATGTAATTATATTGTGTGTTTTAATGAACTACACCGAGTAAACCTCAATCATTTTCATACTAAAATATTGGCTGTATGTAATTATATTGTGTGTTTTAATGAACTACACCAAGTAAA
>JAWPHD010012803.1:0-73190 GCA_037043455.1 Cyrtodaria siliqua
GAAAAGGGTAAACCTTGCCAATTATTTATTAGTCATCAGTGCTAAGGCTTTGAAACTTAAAACAAATCCCTTCTTTACTCACAAAATAAAAATGGATGCGACGGTCGTATATACTTATTAATGGAATTCCATATGAAATAAAAAGAAATACTGATATATACATGTATATATTGATTTTAGGCTTGCTATAGTATTTTTTTTTTTATACTATTTGTATTTGAATAGAATAGCATGTGTACTTGGCTACAACAAACATAGTTTTGTTTTGTTAAATTTTAGGTGTCATACAATCAAGCAAGAACTCCCTGGAAAACTGGAACAAACAGGTTCTGCACATCTGGTCGGCCAACAATGACGTCACAAATACTCTGGTTAAGGTATACCAAAACCTGTCGGCGGAAATTACTTCAAATACCGTTATATTTGTCACAACCACTACAAAAACATCAAACTTTATTTACGACAATCAATAAAATACAAGATCCGATGCAATAAAATCGTATCATGCTAATACTGGGTTACTAGTAAAACAGAATCCAAAGAAACAGTCGACGTACTAGCACAGAGCACTCGCCGACAAGGAAAACAGCTGCATATCTAGCACAGAGCACTCGCCGACAAGGAAAACAGCTGTATATCTAGCAAGGAATATTCGCCGACGAAAAAACAGCTGTGTCTCTAGCACATAGAACTCATCGACGAGGAACACAGCTGTTTTAATACAGAGCAAACAGCGACGATGACATTATACACATAAACTGAAATAGTTGACGAAGCATTCGGATGCGTTACAACTTCGAGAATAACGATAACAAATAAACTGAAAAAATTAAACTGTACACACTATGCCGAATAAATATTTGTTTGCTAATTACGCTGTATCCCCTACACGCTGCGCCGACGCTAAGCACAACACAGGAAGTGTGCAGACACAATTGGTTTATTCATAGCACAGGTAATGTTTATGTAAACACAAGAGTTAACAAGTCGGCGTGCCTTTTTAACGAATCAGTTGGTTCTATTAACGGCTGGGTACATCGGATTTAATGCAAATTTGACGGTAATATTATACACAAATACTTGACACAAAGTCTGTATCATCTCGTTATGGCCACATTTCACTAGGCTACGACAGGCGGCGTCGGTGTCGGTTAGCCACCATCCGACAGCATCCGACAGGAACGTAGATTGACCGAATATCAACCAAACACTGGCCGAACGGTGACGTCGAGAAACCCCAACTGACGCAGAGTGACCGAGAGAACATTTTCTGACCCCGGCAAATTTTGAGCATGCATAAAAATCGGCTGCGACAGGCCAAGATAGCATTTTGACCGAGTACTAACCCTCATCAACCGAACTGCATCGCAAGGTGACGTAAGTCTAACCGAATAGCAACCCCCATCGACCTAACACAAACCCTGAGAAACCCTGCCTGTCCGAGTGTTTTATCAGACTCGGTCAACAGTGCGTTTCTCTGCGTTGGTGTTACGTCACAGTCGGTCGCTTTGCGTCGACATTCGGTCACATTCAGTTAGCCAACAATGTCAAGGACAGTCATGCACTGCCTGGCGGGGTTAGACATGGGTCGCCATTCGGTCATGCTGCGTCAGCCTGCGCCAGTGTTACGTCAATATTCGGTCAGCTTGGGTTGTAGTTTGGTCAATGTCGGTTGCTATAAATACGGGTGCGCCACACACGGTTGGTTAGTAATACATTTGTTTTCCACAGCATCATGCCACCAAAGAAACCAAGAAAAACGTTGATCCAGGCAATAAAGATCTTCTGGGGGGAACCCTATGGTACGGTTGTCCATGGCCTCTTTGAGCTCACTGCCGTTGAAGATCTGGGCATCTGACATGTGACCGGCTCCTCCCACATCACACCACAGGAACCTGTAGTTGGCATCAACCAGGGACATTAGGACAATGGAGTAAAAACCCTTGTAGTTATAGTAGTAGGAGCCTGACTTGATTGGGCATTTAATGGCCACATGTTTCCCATCCAGGGCACCCAGAGCATGAGGGACGTTCCACCTCCTCTGGAACTGCAGGGCCACCTCTCTCCATTCATCGGGGGTGACGGGGCATTGGACCTCCTCTTCTGCAAATTCATCGATGATGGCCTGACAGACATCTGGCAGAAAGCTGGTGATGGTGTGTCTGGACACTCTGAAGTTGTACTGCAAACTTGGGTAGTTGTCCCCAGTAGCCAGGTGCCGGAGTACCACAGCCAACTTCAGCCCTGGTTCCAGTGGTCGTCTGAACTTGGTGTCCTTCTTCTGGAGGCGAGGCGTCAGCCGGTTGAGCAGGAATTGGAACATATCTGGAGGCATGCGCAGGTAGTTAGTGAACGACTGCACATCATCGTTCCGGAGCTTGACCATAAGGTTGTGGTACTGGCCAGCTGAGACTCGCTCATCTTCTGTTAACCAGGTCCTCACCCAGAACCGCTTCTTGCTATATCTTCTTCGGGCCCATCGCCTCCTTCTTTCCTGCAGGACCTCGGCATGGACACGGATGTAGGCATGATGCTGAACAATCAGATCAGCCTGGAAAAGTCCTAGTACTTGCTCATCCATACTGTCCCTGGACTGGACTAGATTGGACCACCCCAGGCCTGAAATCACACTATTTTAAATCAACGAAGATCGCACCCATTAACATGTCTGACCCTCTGTGACCCTCCATGGCGTAACATCGACGCAACTGCGTCGCACACTAACCCACATCGACGTATGTCTGTCCTATGTGCATCCCAGTGCATCGCAACTCTGACACTCATCATCGCACCATCAACGCAGCTATTGCCGCACACCGACCGACACCGGCCCATTTTGACCGAATACTGACGTAACTCTGACCGATATGAATCGTGGATGTGACATTTGTGTTCGAAAATGTTCGAAAATGCTCGAAGAGTTTTGCGACAGCCCAAAATTTACTGACCGACCCTGATTGACACTGACGCAGCGCAAGTGAAATGGGGGCATTAAGAAGCATATTCTGACACTCACCAACGAGAAAAACTGTGTATCTCGCAAAGGACACTCGCTGAGGAGGAAAACAGCTAAATCTCTCGCAAAAGATGCGCACTGACGATACGTAACCCATAGCAGAAGCATATTTGGGTATAAAGGACACCCGAACACTACTCTGAACTTGAGGGGCCACATTTGTCTTTTCCGCTTCATCCTCCTCATTCGCATTGCATAGGGCGTATCGAAGAGAACGCAGGAGACGGCAAACTTTTAAAGATACGGAGCCTACGTTGATCATCAACAGAAAGAACACATACGAATGATAGCTCTAAAACAGACCTCTGCTATTTCAAGTCGAGAAAAGACGGACATTATATTGGTGATAAGAAAACGTTCAACACCAGTCTTGGTCATGACTGACAGTGAAAATGAAAAAAAAAAGTATATTTACAACACCGTATCCTCGATTTTATGTAAAACATACTCGAAGCTATATAAAACATATGTTTGTTTTATGGTCTGATAATTGTACATAAATGAACGACAATAAATGTGCATTTAGAACAACACATACTCAAATATGTAATACATGTATTAATTTATACAGTAAAACACAAACACAACATATGGTACTGTATACTGTCGTTTTCGCAAACCTTTTTCTTTTTAGCTCGATATTTTGAAGGAATGACGAGCTACTTTATTCGTCACGGAGTCGGCGTCGGTGTCGGTGTCGGTGTCGTCGTTTGTTAACTTTTATATTTATATCTCAGAAACTGCTCGACAGAATTTAATGAAACTGCATACATGTATCCGGTATAAATAGATAGCATGCCACGCACAAAGTATTTAACTCTGCAACCATTTTGACAAAGTTATTTCCCATTTTATACTTAGTCAAATTGTGTTAAATATGAGTATGTAAACTATTAATCTATTTAAAATGAATCCACATCTGTATTCGGTATCAATTTATAGCATGACACGCGCAAGTTACATAACTCTGCAACATTTTTGGCACAGTTATGCCCACCTGTTTACGTTGGAAAACGAGTAAGCTAATATCTGTTTAACCTCTGCAGAGATTGGAATGAAACTTAATTTGTTCACTCATTTTTTTTTTTGGACATAATATTAATTTGTGTTTGTAAATATTGCAAGAAATAGTTATTTAGATGCACTCTATGGTTAAGGGGTTAATGGACTTACACGCCTAAATCAAAGTTCACTTCGGATTGACCCAATATCTGAAGGGTACTAAACTAATTTTCTTATCAGAAGCTGTCAGTTCATTATAAAACCCTTACATGCATTATTTGACTTGGTAAACCATGGGGGTTTCTTTTTGTCGAGTGCCGAGTTACAAAAAGCGAGTTATAAGCCAAAAAATTGCGAGTTGCGAGTTACAAGCTGAAAATGACTTAAAAATGCGAGTTGCGAGTTACAAGAAAAAAAAGCGAGTTACAAGGGAAAAAAAAGCGAGTTGCGAGTTACAGGAAAAAAAGTGAGTTGCCAGTTACAAGAAAATAATGCGAGTAGCGAGTTACAAGAAAATAATGCCCGAATAACACAAGGTGTTTAATAATTAGATTTCACGCCTCATGACACCTGCTTTTATCTCCCTATCCTTTGTTTTCATCTTGAAAAAACAAATTAAGAAACAGACCGGCCCCAACTCATGCATCTCAAACAAACTTTAACTGAAGCATCTTCTAAAGAGTTTGAATAGGTCTGCTCCACTGCTACATATTCTCATGAACTACTGATCAGATTTCAATAATAAAAAACATCTAACATTAAACCCTTTCTTCTAATGTTAATTTAAATTTCTAAAAACTGAGATTACCTTCACAGACGCTCCAATTGCTATTATATTGTCATTAAGTTGTCTTTTTTTTATAACTATGATAATTTACCAATTCTTCATATTCTAACCATGATCTTTTCCCAATTCCTCACATTCTAATCAGATAACAACATTCTATTTAGTGATCCATTACACATACTATTTTAGATGTCTATCATATTCATATTATAACATTATACAACAGATGCCAAAATTAAAAACATATTCATTTATTCTCATGATGACTAGTTTATCTAGTGCTAAATCTTTCATGATAAGTGTGCTTTGATTGTTGACAATTACTAATAAAAAAGTCTAACATCTACATATTGTTCGTTTATTTTTTTCATATTCATTCCCCTTACTGTTTTCTTAAGTAACTGTTCTGACCGGCTTATGATACTTTGTATCACTGTTTTCTTGTTTACATTTATAATGCATAAACTGGCATCATAGGCATTTTAGGTGCTTACACATAGTTGTATGTTGATTTTAGATACATAAGCGTATGTTAATTCTTTCTGTCTTATTCAGTTTTTATGCAAATAAATACAGTACGTCTGGGATATATAAACATAACCCAGCAGTAGCAAAAATGGAATAAAGAACATGGAAAAGCCTTACAAACTGAGGACTGGGAAATTTTATACGAACACAATTTTAAAAAACAGATGATACCTATCTGCAGAGCCTGCAGTTCAAAATATTTCATCGTATTTTGTTTACCAATGCCAAACTTTATCAGTGCAAAATGTCCGAAACAGAACTTTGTACGTTTTGTAACAACTCGAAAGAAACTGTTTTACTTTTATTTTATGAATGTATGTATCCAAAAAATGTACTTTTACGTCGTCTACTCCTGTAAACTGAAACAATGTCTCCGAAATTATAGCGTTTTTATTGAGCATTTGAAGAGATATAACCACCTTGAATTATTCTCATTGTTTATGTACCATGAAAAGAAATCTAATGCTATCAAAGCGAGATGGAACACTGTTAATGATATCTTTAACAATTAAACCATAACATGCACAACGTTTATTTCACCTTTTAATACTGATGCTTTAAAGGTGTATATTAATGTTACTTTAGTTTGTACAGATTTCATTCCATGTCTGTTCTTCTCAATCTAGCTTCATCGAATGTATTCTTATATGCAATTTTTGCCTAAAATGTGTTTGTATGTATATCATGTATGCATGTACACGTATTCATAACTTTCACATCTGGTCAACTTCCGGTAGGTCAAGATATTCAGTAGGTGAAAATAAAGGGGTTTACTCGGACTTTATCCTCAATCTCCATATGAAAAATGAAAATATTAGACCATCATTTAAATTAAATGTATCCTTATTGGTGTTTTAAAATCAGACAACACCAAAAGAAGATACATAGATGTACACAAAAAACAAAGCTTTTCTACAAACTAGTTTTATAAAGGGCTAAAGTCAGTTGAGCACCAAGGATAAACACCGAGTTTACACCCTACCAGAATGTGGAGGTGTTTTATTTTATTGATCACTGATTGGTCAAATTATTTTGATGATGTCATGTGAAAGTTATGAATGTATGTACACAAGTGTCTGAATAAAATTATCAAAAACAAAAACAATAATATTTTAACGGGTCTAGTATGGAGCATATTTACATTGAATATGCTACTGAAACAGTATGATGGTTGAATTTGACTGGACGCCCATTTTTCTTCAAGATCACTCCCAGTCCCTTTAAACCCCCAAATTCACGTGACATTAATGCATGCTAGTGTGCAGATTAATGGGCAACTATCACAGCATGTGGTCATGATTGACAATGCGGGATTTGTTAGGTGTTTTTACAACGTTTTTTAAGAATTCTTGATTAAAAGTAAAGTTAACCATTTGTGTTGCCTTTAATTTGTTGATATTTTTATTTATAGGATGTTCATTTCTAGATTCATGTGTAATACTTGTTTTCTATGTATTTGGAATTGCACTGAGTAGACCATAGTATACAGTAAATGGAATCCGTATGTCATATTTAGCTGAAAATTCTGTATAGGACAATATGGAACAATACCATTTATAAAGAACACCCCCTTTTGACAAAGAGCATTAACGATATTTAAATCCCATGTTAAAGCAATATTTGAGTTATAAAACGAAGGTTCTGATAACATTTCAATTGCGTTTGTAATATATTCACAGTCTAAACAAGCCCATGAATGCATTACATTTTTCCAAAATTATTTTTTAATTCAATCTTTATGGAGATACCACACTTTATATCCACCAAACTCGTCTAGATCATTTAGCACAAGTGTTTTCCACGGTGAGAATATTTCAGGAAAAGTTTTTTAACTCCTACTAGTTTCAGTGACTGGTTTAGTGATTTTATTTGTGGAAACTTAAGACCACCCTTTTTTATTGACTCTAATATAACCGTTCGTTTAATCTTATCCATTTTCCCCGAACATAAGAAATTAAGTAAAATATTTTGAAATTCTTGGAAAATGTGATCTGCGGGGTCAGGAAGGACAGTTAAGCAGTCAATTATGATGGGAAGTGCAAGCGTTTTGATAACTGTTGTTTTGCTAATAAGCGTATGATTTCTAAAATGAGATATAGGGTCCTATAGAAACCACAGCGTCCGAGCGCAAAGGCATCGTAGGTCCGCACTGTACTGCAAACAAGGACTTTGAAAATACAATGAAAGAGACAAAAAACAACAGAAAGGGTGGTGTAGACAGGGTTACCGCCTTGGAACGGTCAGTAGGCAATAAGGCCCACTGGTTAGCTTGAATCGATTTTATATGCGCACAATCCTCGCTATTATCCTGTTTTCAGCGCCCAAATAGACAGGACAGTGTAAACAAAACTACATCCCATCAAAAGGAATTCTCTAACAATAAAGTCCACATCCTGAGAAACTAACTAAAGAAACACATACAAAATAATAAAACATCTCAGGATGTATCCAGAATCGTACTGAACAACCACAGTAGTTGCAGCTAAAGAGAAAACCAATCTAGGGTACGACCAGAAAACCCGAGGGACGAAAGCTCATGCACCCACCTCCCTTAGTTGGGGTTTCAGTAGGTACAATCATAGAGTCCCAAGAGGTAGTCCAGTCATCGCACAAGTGAAAAGTGAAACGTAATGACTGACTGTAGATGGGTCAATCACTAAACATGCAGTGCGCTGTAAAACCAAAGGGTTATATCCTTTTCTGACGAACTTCCTGATTAAATTTGTAAAGCGGTCAGGAAACCCGTCAGACCCCTTTAACTTTCGAAGTTTATAGACCACATCTCCATAAAATGAGGGTTGTGATAAGCCTCGTCTAAAAGACCAGTCGTTTAACAGATTTTTCATTTTATTAAGTTTATCATGGTAATTATTTATAAAATAGTTGTCTTTATCTAAGTTATAAGTTATACCTAGCATTTTAAAATCTCCTTTATAATTCCAGATCACTGGTTTATCAGTATGAAGTTTTTCGCGACAACCTTTTCTTGCTCCTATCCATATAATTTGGGTTTTGTCGAAATTTACTTTTAAACCGGAGCAGAGGTAAAATTTGTCCACTGTTTGAAGGGCAATATTTAATGATTTTTTCTTCATCCTCTAGAAAAAGAGAGGAGTCATCGGCATATATGTGGTTTAATAAATATTCAGAGTCTCTTACACGTATACCATTTATATCGGGGTGATATTTCAAAGCAGCACTTAAAAATTCAACACATATTTTAAAAGTATACGGAGAAAGAGGATCGCTTTGTCGAACCCCTCTTTGGATTGAAAAAAAATCTGAACAATGTCCATTATTCAGTACGCAACAAGATACATTATTATAAAAAGTGTGAAACCAGTTTGAAATTGAATCTCCAAGATTATGGAAACGTAAACATTTTTCAGTAAATTCCCATTCTAAAGAATCAAAAGCTTTTTCAAAGTCTAGTAAAACAAGAAGTCCGGGTATATTTTCTTCATCACATTTTAAAATAAGGTCAGATATAAGTCGTGTTAAATCACCCATTTGTCGTCTCTTTGAAAACCCTGTTTGACTTTCCGATATTAGTTTTGGGAGTATTGATTTAATTCGATTGGAAATAGCTGAGGATGCAATTTTCCCATCCACATTTATAAGCGAAATAGGTCTCCAGTTTTTGAAATGCAGTTTTGATTTACCTTCCTTAGGAAGACAAGTGATCACACTTTGCCTTTGAGTAACTGATAACGACTTGAAATCGTATCCTTAGTTTAAAGATCTCACCATAACAATACCAATATCTTTCCAAAAGAATTTATAAAATTCAGCTGTAAAGCCAGCTAAAACTGGAGATTTATAATTTTTCATATTTTTTAAAGCATTTAAACATTCATTTACGCTAAGAAGTCCCTCTAACGAGTCGCGTCCTTCTTCATTTAACTTGTTTAAAAAAGGATTGTTTGTATCAAAAAATAAACGTTCGTTTTCCTGTGATTAAAGGTTTAGAGCTGCAGAGAGTTTCATAAAATTGTTTTTGCTCTTTAATTATTTCTTTTAAGTCTGTTGTTTCATTTCCATCACTTTTTATAATTTTTGATATTAGTTTTTCTGTGTATTGCCTTTTTTCTAAATTGCAGAAGTATTTAGTAGATTTTTCTCCTTCTACTTTCCATTTCGCTTTTGTTCTTAAAATAATACCCCTTATTCTTTCATCCCGGATTGTTTTTAGCTCTATATGTAATTGATCATTTTCATTTTTAACAGAATTGTCCCCATTGTCTAATAAAACATATAATTGTTTAAGTTTAGTTTCTATTTCATTATCTTTCTTATTTTCTCTCGTTTTAAAAAGGAAGCAAAATATATGGTTTTGCCCCTAATCATAAGTTTAAGCGTCTCCCAAAATAGTTGATCATCTATATTAAATCGTATTTCTTGTTCATCATTTAAATTATTCACTTTATATTGGTCTATTGTTTCCGAAAAAGTTTGTTTGACAATATTTACAAATTCGGCATTTGTTAATAAGCTGTTATTAAATTTCCATGTACCCCGGCCCCTTTGTTGATCAATAAATAAGAAGTGCACAGAAATGGGTGAGTGGCCAGATTTATAACTAATATCAATTGAACATTTCTCGACGCAATCTTGAAAGTCAGACGAGACAAGGAAATGGTCTAAGCGTGCCATTTTATTAAAGGGGCCCCTCCAAGTGTACCTTTTGATGCTGATATTACTAATTTTTCAGATGTCATGTAGATCTAAAAGTTCCATAATGCTTAAAATAGTTTCAATTGATTTTATGTTATTTTTGTGCTTATAGTTGTATATAATATTGTATAATATCTCGTAATTTAATGGCACGTTCCAATCGCCACCGATAATAAAGAAGTGTTACCGAAACGTTCAAAAACATTAAAAAAATCCTGAAAAAAATGAGGTCTGTCTGCATTTGGTCAATAAACTACAGCAATAGTCATCCTTTGCTCTTGTATTGTAACATCTAAAACTATAAAATTCCCCAAAGGATTGATATATTCATTATTTACAGCATAACTAAATGTATTAAAGAGAATAGCCGTACCTCTACTTGAGCTAGAGAATGAGGAAAATTATGCATCAAAGCCCCATTCGGTTTTCCATTTGTTTTCTATTTCTTTTGTTGAGTCAACAAGATAGGTAATGTCATATGTAATGTCACTGCACCTTGAAAATATGTCTCTCGTCTTTAATTGATCTGAGTACAAAACTCTACAGTTTAAACTTCCAAATTTTATAGTACTCATAATATTTTACATAGTTTAAAATAGTATAATCTGTAAAGATTTCATGCATTTTGAACTATATTTATATGTAAACAATGTAGAATGTGTCCAATCTGTTGTTATTCATAATTGTTAAGCTTCTACATGTATAATTTAAAATGTTGGATTTTCATTGACCAAACAGTAAATTCTAAAAAATAGTTTACACAACAATGTCCTTTTTTTCGAATATGGCAACAACATTTTCTCCTCTGCATATCACACTTTGTTCTCGTTCGTACTTTGGCTGTGTTAAAATCAGTGACTGAGCCATGAATATGTCGCATACTTTTAAATATGGATAAAAATGTTAACAAGGTAGGTCCTAAAATGGTAATACTATCAGGCTTAGTTTAGATCAAATCAAACATGTGGTTAGTATAATATATTTGTTTCTAGCTGGCACTACATTGCATATTGATCTGTATTTGTCTAGCCGTTTTTGAAAAATAATATCTATATCGGACAAACATAATCGTATCGTATTGATAATTAAAGGCATTATATCTACGAAACATTACTATAGCATTATTTAATAATACACGATATCAGCTAAATTTTATTTGTGTTGCATATCAAAATTGTCAAAATAAATATACCATGATATCAAACTGCCAAAGTGCTCCATAGCGAATAGTCCAACGAAAACATATTTATTTGTCTGTTTTCAAGCCCCACTTTATTTTACCAGAACAAACATTATATCGGACAAACAGTAACACAATCATATTGACACTTAGAGAAATTATATCTACACTCAACCCGTGCTTTCTTTCAAGTTATAATAAAATGTATATCAATAAACAGTAGCACATATTAATAATCAATATATATATATTTACACAACTTTAATACTACACGAGGCCAGCTACCGAAGTTATCAAAATACTCCGTATATACTACAGCATATTCAAAGAATTCAGAATAAGTTTGACAATACCTGACACAAGACTTTATCTTTAAATACATGTCTCTTATTATTCTGCGAATTTTACCTTAAATTCCCTGATTATATATTTTTAACCACAATGAATTTATCCAGTCATATGCTTTTTTAAGGTCAACAAATACACAATACAACCTTTTATTCTCATTTACGTATTTATGAATAACGGTTAACAACACAAATAATGCATCGACATTAGATCTTCCTTTTCTAAATCCAAATTGTGCAGCAGGCAGTGTATTATTTTCATCACAAAAGGTAACTATACGTTTACACAATATCGATGTAAACAGGTTAGATAAACAGCTGACTAATGTAATATCCCTATAGTTGTTTACATCATTTTTATCTCCGTTTTTATGTAACGGTATCATGACACCCTCTGTCCATTTTTCTGGGGCAAAAAACACTGTTCAAAATGGAATTAAATATGTCACAAATATGTGACGATAACATGTCAATTGATTCTATAAAATATTCATTCATTAAAAAATAATTTCCAATAGATTTACCACGATTAAAGGTTTTAACAGCTAATATTTCAGATACAGTTATCGGCCTATCTAGCTGTTCATCTGCACCATCCAAATTATCAAAATCATGATTCATTGCATCATCATTTTTTATATTAAATATATCATTTCCAAGTCCAGAAAAATAATCATAAAACTACTCAATAGTAATATTATGACTAATCTCTTTATTACTACTTTTAAAAAAAATCCAGAATTCCTTAGGTTTTGAATGCCTAAGCTTCTCAATATCTGACATTTTCTTTAATTCAAAAGCCCTACGTTTTCTCTTAATAATATCCTTATGTTCCTTTTTTAATATACAAAACTGTTCTCTACTAAAGTTAGATTATGAATACATAGTACATATATACTGGTTTTACTTTTTAACTATGAATGATAACAAGAACCTGTATCAACTCACCTTCAGGAAATTACAATGTATTTATAATAGCATCCAGCATAACAGCATCTTATATCTGTGACATACTTACTGAATGCTTGAAAAAACTTTGTTGTTTTTTTAAACAAAATAGTTTGTGTTTTTATTTTACTTCTACTGATCAGAGATAAAGCAGATCTTCTGCCATGTTGAGTTATGTATCGGTGGTCTGTCAATAAATGATTTTTTGGCAACTAATCCTCTAAATTCGTCAAATTGCATGATATGGACCATATAATGGACCAGTTTATATTGAGGAATATAATTTGTAATACCTGTAATTTAACATAGTGTTAGGTATTTTTGGGGCCACAATTTTTAGTTAATTTTATTATATATTTTTTGTAACTAGCAACTCACTTTTTCGGCTTGTAACTTCCAACTCACTTTTTCAGCTTGTAACTTGCAACTCACTTTTTCGGCTTGTAACTCGCAACTCACTTTTTCGGCTTCTACTCGCATTTCGCTCTTTTGGCTTGGAATACGCAACTCGCTTTTTTCCCTTTTAACTCGCAACTCACATTTTTTCTTGAAACTCACAACTCGCTTGTTTGGCTTGTAACTCGTAACTCGCATTTTTTTCTTGTAACTCGCAACTCGAATTTTTTCCCTTGTAACTCGCAACTCGAATTTTTTCTTTTAACTCGCAATTCGTATTTTGGCTTGTAACTCGCAACTCGCAATTTTTTGGCTTGTAACTCGCAACTCGCTTTTTGTAACTCGCATCTCGACACTCGACACTCGACCAAAAGTGACACTCGTAAACCATACTACACGCCTAAACAAGCAAACAAAACTCAAACACGAAGACATGTTATGCTTACGGCTTATTTGTATAACATTATATAGTTGCCAACCAGAAAGAATGGAAATTACGTGAAACCCAAAGTGAAGACCATAGGATCATTTTTCTTTGAAGCCTTCATATTAAAACAGAGGCACTTTAAACAATCGGAGTCTGGTTTGAAGACTATAGATAGACCCGTGTCCTTTTGGCAAATGTAAAATTAGCTGACATTGCAGATTCCATTCTGAAATAAACACATATATCTGACAGGGAATGATTGATTACTTTTTTTAGCTCGACTATTCGAAGAATAAGAGATCTTATGTAATCACACGGCGTCGGCGTCCCACATCAAGGTTTGCGTGTAAGCTGTGTGTACAAGTCTATGTCTCTTACATTTCTTATCTTAGCACAACCAAATTTGGCCATGAGCTCCCTATAGCAGTATCTTAAGTATTTTTGGTTCCTGTAACCCCTGGGCTCTCATGAACCCAAATTCTGATATCCCTTAAAATGTGTCTCATTTCACATCAAATTTTGCTTGTAAGCTGTGTTTACAGGTCTATATCTCCTACATTTCTTGTCCTAGCTCAACTAAATTTGGGAACTGGTTTCCTTATAGTATGTTGTAAAAGGTTGCGTAATTAATTTTATGTTGTAAAGGGTTGCGTATGTAGTTTTGTCTTTTACAAATTCTGGGCTCCCATGGAACCCAAATTGTGATGGCCCATAAAATGTGCAATAAAGACAGATCAAGGTTTGCGTGTAAGCTGTTGTACATATCTATATATCTTAAAATATTTTTTATGTCACCCAAATTTTGGATTGGGATTTCTTATAGCATTATTCATACTTCACCCATATTGGGGCATGGGATCCCTCCATATCGATTTTATGTATGCGTGTTAATTGTTCTAATATATGATATAAATAAATTGATGAACATCTTGTGTCCTTATATATCTTGCATCCTACTTAAACCGTTAATCTCTATTAGATTCGCTACTAAACTATTCATTACTAAGTTCGGTTAACAGGTTGGCCATTGTTGGAGACCGGTCTTTATTGGTCCACACCTGAGATGACATGGGTTGGAAGAGGGTATGTTGGAGCAATTCTGGATGACACTACTACAGTTGTCAGCGTTTGCAAGGAACATTTTCAATGTGGATGTCAAAGAGACGAGTGTGTAGCAAACAATGTGTCAAAGTAGGAATGGCGTATACAGCCTTTTGAAAATGAGTCGTGGGTGACTCTGACTGTGAAACATTGCCTCACATAATTATACTCTTCAGATCATAGATGTGTAAGATTCGATCAAATTTAATGGTAACTCTAATGTTGTAAAAGTTCATCTTTGAGTTTGTGTGTACAGCAAACTACGTTTTGACTTTGTTTTCTGCTAGTGTATTGTTACTTTTGTTTGTTAAATAAATGAATGTAATATTAGGTTTTCATTATAAACTTTAAAACCACACGCACATACACATTTGGGTGCTTGATAAATAATTCAAGATTGCCGTGTGTTCCTTTAATAGTGTTTACCAATTCATTGCATGGATATTTAGAGCTATTATAAACTAAAGCGTCTAATAAAGATGAGACAGAAACTTAAACACCCTTCAATTTTGGCTTAAGATTACAACTATAATATAGTATGTATGTATGCGTAAAATATCTAACCTCATAAGTATAGAGTTTATCTAACAAATATTTATTAAGTATAGACAAACACATACTTATATCCAGACAACTTTGTAAAACATATGAACATTGTGACTGCTTTCTAAAAAAAAATGAATGAGATTATATTACGTGTTTCATTGCACATGCAACCAAATCGAATACTATCGGTACACACAGTCAATGATAGCACGCCCCTACAAACATTCCAACCATGCACGCTTTTCTTGTGGCCACACCAGTCACCAAAATAATAATTATTACGCCTCTTTACTGTGAAAGTCCCGGCCATTTTGCCACCCACAAACGTACCCTCTCCTATTTTCGTTCTCGCGTCGGAAAGACCCTTTAGTAGTGAACACTTTACGTATTCCCTTCCTCGTAGTACTTAATATTTGTTTATTTGTTTATTTGTTTTTTTATTTATTTATTTTTGAATTTCACCCCCACCGGGTCCCCTCCCCTTAAACTAGCTCTTAAAGTTTGCAAGAGCTACATTTAATACGAATTCCTGTAAAATAAATAAACACACACACACACACAAAACATTTGATACAGAGACAACTCATACCCTCTGTCACGTTTCTTGGTAGTTGTTTTTCTCTCTGCAGTGTGGCTGTAATCTTAATTATAATAAAGGTGAATGTACATATATGATCCCAGTCAGGATATTAGCAATTTAAAAAGCCTATTCATTTGTTAAATTGCTGTACCGAATTGTATTGAAATGTGCACAACTTTTAAAACCGATTCATCAAGTGCGTACTATACGTCACAAAACTCGTATTGCCCTCCATATATATATATGTAATTCTAGCCTCATTCCTCCTCTTCTACCTACATCTCACGTACCCCTACCCCATTATATAACATCATATTTTGTGTACTATGCCTCATCAGGCGCGTAGCTAGACCAGTTTTTGTCATACGCATGGTTGATGATCGCAATACTAACAAGTCATTACAATTACTTTAAAATGTATTATGTATTATTTTTTTCTTTTCAAAATGTTCGTACGCAGGTGCGTATCTGCGTACAGGCAGCTATGCGCCTGCTCATGTTGTTATTTCATGTATTTCATATACCTGAGTGAAAAATAAGGATTATGTAATGTTATTTTATGATATAAACAATCTGACCAAATTTGGAAATTCTCGGTTGAAAAATGAAGTCCCTATTGTTTGTGTTAACGAGGTAAAAGTTAACCGACGACGGACGAACGACGGACATCTACACAATTGTGTTTAATTCTATATATGCAAGCAGGTTTAAAGTGAATATGATACTGGAAATAAGTGGAGACGCTAATTTAAATGCTTGATAAAAACTTCGAGATTTTTGCTCCCCGCTTCAACTATCCGCCTAATGGGTATTTCCCGTATCGATATTTTTTTAGTCTAATCTATTTTCAATTGTGACATCAATACGAAGCACGCGCATACATTGTGTGTGGGTTTACAGTTCACGTTATAATCAGTAGGACGTCCTAAATGTATAGATACAATCGCGTCTGGACTTTGTTGCTACACTGACGCTATATTTTTTTTTATAGATTCCCTACCGGTTGAGGGTAAATGGCCGAACCGTACCGTACATTCCGAAATATAATTATATAAAGAAACTAAGGAAATTACCAGTATAAGTAGGATGTATAACATACATTTATGTATATCGTTTAATATGAACTAAGGTAAAACCTTAAAGCGACCTCATTTGGTCAAATTACTTATTACATTTAATATTTTCTTTACAAAATGTTTAGTGTATTCTTACAATTTCTTTAAATAACTGGTACCCTCTAAATCTATAATTAGCAAGGAGCGTATACAGGCAGTTTCGAATTCAGTGTAATTATGTCCATGCACCCACCAGAAAAGTAATGGTATGGTAATTGGTATTGTTTAAAAGAACATACTGGCACTGGAATGAGCCTGACACACGATATTATGTATTTAGCAATGAAGAGTTTATTTCATAATTTGTACAGAATCTCTATTGACTATGAACATATTTGCTTTCGGGAGATTTGCTTTATAAACCTATCTGGTTCCACTCATATACAAAATAGTAACATGCCATCACAGTGTTGTTTTTTCTATACTTTGGGAACATAATCCATACCGTAACAAATAGGAATTTTAGAGCGACTTGGGGAAAATACAATAAAACAATTATTTAATAACTACTGTTTTCAGTACACTATGGTCAACAGACGCATTTAAAAGTAGTTTCTTTCTCAGTACTTTTCACACTAACGCTTCTTTTTTTCTTTTTTTTTCTTTCTTTCTATTGGGAATTTTTATCTGAAAATTGAGCGAAAAATTATATGTTTTGGTGTTGGTGTTGGGAACATAGCCCAATAACGGCTAGTAAAAACAGCGATTAACACTTACAGGGATGTTATTGTTATCCTATTGCCACTTTTACAGGGAATTTATTGCAGGGGTTGCTTTATTGCCGAGGGATACTCCGCCCACACCAAAAAGGACAGACTTATGAAACAGTCAATCATTGTTATGTTTTACATTTGCGAACGACACCATATTTCAAAAATATTTGTTTACGGAGATGGGCTTTAAATTAAAGTTATTGTGACATGTTTCACAGGGGACATATTGCTGAGGGGACGAGCTCACCCACTCCCCAACAATGGACTTCTTAAACATTGTTGTATATTATTACTTTGTTTTTGTTTGTTTACACGTATGGACGACATCATGTGTGAAAATTATTTGCTTTTCCAGAGATTGGCTTTAAAGCTACTAGTATTGTGAAATGTTTCACAGGAAACATATTGTCGGTGGACACCCCGAAACCCCCGCCCCTCCCCCTACACACAAAGCACAACAGATTAGTTTTTTGGATTCTTGACTTCAACACCCAAACGTCGCCAAATTTGGCGGATCTTTTTAGAAAAAAACAACAAAGTCGTTTATCATAATTATGGTGTTTCATTTTTTTTAAAATTGCAAATAACACTAGATCTATTTACAATTATATCAGACTTGTATCCACAATTGAAAGTGCAGAAACGAGATAAGAAACAAACAGTCGACGTACTTCGTTGGTTTCCGTCTTCCTTCGGCAGCCGATGATATGTTTTTTTGTAAATGAAATAAGTTAACGTCCGAAGACTATTTAATAAACATTTATATATAATTATATTCTCGAGAATGGCTATAGATTACAATATGATAACATAAATTTGTTTTGAATTTCCCGCCTGCTCGGCTGTACATAGTCTATTCTATTCTATACACTCAACAGTATAGTCTCGGCCAGCTAGACCGTATCATGCATGTGTCTTACTTGCAGATATCTGGTTCTGGATCCGTGTAGCATAGCATAACGAAGAAATCCGAAACGGACCGGGTGACCGAGGCTAGCAACAGTATACTATTGCAAAGAAGCGCAAAGGACCGTAAAACAGTCTAGCTCGGCTGAGGACGTTATTGAGATGTTGCGATTTCGGCATTTGCAACCGCAACAAACGGGACAATCTTGGCTGCGGATAAACACCGAGTGTGCTGCCTGATTACAGTCCATCATAGTCAGCGATAAAAATAAAGCACCTTAAGATCGAAAATCTGGAACACTTGTTCATCCCATCATATCTGAAACGGGTATACAATTTGCTTTCTTTACGTACGTTACTGTAGAGCGAAATGAGTTCGCTATTAGAACAATTAACATGCCTATAGATAAGTAATAAATCCCTCAATGTAATTAGATAATGCATAGAAGCCGTGCCACAACGTACATACCGGCGAACATCACTTGAGTAACAGTTATCATATATAAAGTGGAGTGCGTGGTCCAGTGGTAGAGAGTACGTGCTCCAGTGGTAGAGCGCCGATCTCCAGATCGAGAGGTCGTGGGTTCGATCCTCGCCGCGGCCAAGTTATTTATCTTGAGCAAGATAATTAATCCACATTGGTCAGTACTGGTTCTACATAGGGAGCCATCGAGAGTGATTAATCTAAGTTGCAAGAACTTTTTTCGCAATCGATGCAAAATAAATATGTTTAAACTAATATGTAAAGATGTAATAATAGTAGTAGTGGGGACGCTTGGGCCCAACGACTGCGCATGCTGGGACTGACGTCATAAGATGATTCAAGAGTTGTGAAATGTGTTTGGCGCCATCTATTTTTAGGATATGACAAGAACAGGCATGTTTCTGTATGTGATGCAAGGTTATGCAATGTTCTTGGAAACTATTTTTAGAATATCATGAACAGACACACGAATTTCTGAACGAGTGCTTTTCTAAAGTCTCCCAGTATGATTTCAGAGATCCTTTATCAAAAATCTCTTATCAGATTATCAGAATAAAATAGACTCAATACTCAAAATCTTCAATAACCGTACGGTAGGCCATTAGAAACTGTAGGAGTGGCTTATCCACTGGTCAGTTTGTGCTGTTTGTAAAAAATAAACACATATGGTATGGTAGAGCAATAAACTTCAGTCTGATGAAATATGTATATCAGAACTAAATTGAATTGTTAACGGCTCATCAACACAGTATAGGTTATTTAGAGCTGACCCAGAGTGAGGGGAAGGATACATAGGAATCCGGGAACCGTGCCCTACTAGATTCCTATGGTTCTTTAACGTGCTCGGAGGATAGACCGATACACGAGACCGCCCGGTTTACGTCCCCATCCGACGGACGAGGCTAAGGGAAAGTGTCTTGCCCAATAACACACCGACGAAACTCAGTGGCACCACGGAGGATTGAACCAAATCCGCCGCGCTACCGACTGCGCCACGCCTGTTTATCAGAGAGAGAGAGAATACAAGGTAAGATACAATACAATTGTAAAACTTCAAAAGAAACCAATTATCTCAATGAAATTCTCAAAAAAAAATGTTCTGCGAGTATTTGATGAATGTTGAAGGACTGTTTGTAGTTATACCTGTATAACAGACATACTCTAGCTTGTTTTCTTAAGATGTAATCTCAATGTGTTGCTATGACACGTACATCGAATTTCTTGTATACAGTTTTAGTGTAAAATACTGATTTAAACTCGTATAACTTTATTAATATATATCTGATAGTATTGAACTTTAGACTATCTTAAAGATTAAACATGCAGTTACAATTATGTCACTGTTATAATACTTTTTTTTTTACAATAATAAAGAAATTGTTTACAGGGAGAAAAAAGACAGTTTTCACAGACTAAATATTTCCCCCCAAGAAAGATCATTATCTCTTTAAGGGTTAAACGATTATTTTCTTGCTTTCATTATCTACAAGAGTTATCACAACGGTGCGAGATAGCTGAATAACAAAACACTGCTATGTCTTTAAATATTAATTGTAATGCACACACACACACACACGCACGCACGCACACACACACACACACACACACACATGTTAAAAATGGCTCGGAGCAGTCATTTTAATAGTATACAGGTAAAAACGATTATATAAACAAATGACGTCATCGCTGTCGGTGCAGTTAAATTTCGACAAGTCTGTGCGTGATTATTCTAGTATGCGCACGCAAGTTTTAAACCTGTATAGTTGATGGAGGAAGGAATTTTAACCGCTTCATTTTTAGCTCTACTGATCAGAGATCAGCAGAGCATATGCCGTGGTGCGGTGTCCGTCGTCCGATTGTCCGTCCGTAAACTTTTTTTTGTAGCGACTACTCCTCTGAAACTACTGAATGGATTTTCATGAAACTTTACAGAAATGTTGCCCATGAAGTCTTGTTGATCCTAGCAAAAAAAATTCATGTTAATGTGAAATCCAAGATGGCCGCCAAATCTAAAAATAGATTTTTAAAAAACAAGTTTGTAGCGACTACTTCTTGAAAACTATAAGTGATATTGATTTGCGTCTTTTCCTAAAATGATCAGTATATGATGTTGATCCTTGTCGAAAATTATTTTGATTCGACGTTAAACATGGCTGCCAGCGGCCATCTTTGTTTACATAGAGTTATATAATGAAAACTTGTAGCGACTACTCCTCTGAAACTACTCGACGGATTTTCATGAAACTTCATAAGAATGTTGCTCTTGATGTCCAATTGATCCTAGCAAAACTTCAGGTCGGCCGGAAATTCAAGATGGCTAAAAATAGATTTTCAAAAAACAAGTTTGTAGCGACTGCTTCTTGAAAACTATAAGTGATATTGATATGGGACTTTTTCTAAAATGATCAGTTTGACATGACGTTGATCCTTGTCAAAAAGTATTTTGATTTGACGTTAAACATGGCCGCTTGTCCGCTTCGTTATATAAAACTTGTAGCGACTAATTTTCATGAAACTTCACAGGAATGATCTAACTATCAAAAACCTATCAGCACAGCGTCAAGGTCATTGACCTCTTGTTGAAAAACCGATAATACGGCCGATAATTATAGGTAATTGGAAAATCCGATCTATAAATAGACGATGACTCATTGCTACTTGTCTGGACACGTTAAAACGTGTACACACATATGTGGTGGTGGTGGTAGTGTTTAAATTACAGTCAGTATACGTTTTTTATAAATGTCGATATATATATATGCTGTGTATTACAATTTATAAATACTATTTAGAAAAAATAGTAGTGTTTTGTTATTCAGTTATATCGCGTAAATCACTATTTGTGTTCTTTCTTATTAAATTGGAGGTTTATTAGGTTGGCGCATCTGTATTCGTCCAATAAATGTTTAATGTTTTCTTTCCTCAGAAAATATTGTGTTGGCTATTTAAAAAGTCATTAGTCACGTCTATAAGATGTAAAAATGAATTATCTGAAAACACATTTCTCAATAATGCATTGGTATAAACATGGATATACAGGTAGATCTATATGGTATAAACACGCTCGAGTTGATGGTTAATTCATTAAAGCATCGTTTAAACGGTATTGATATCCTGCTGTGATAACTCTTAAAATGATAATGGGGAAAAATATTAAGTCTGTGAAAACAGTGTATTTTGTCTCCCTGTTAAACATTTCTTTATTATTGTGAAAAAACGTATTATGACCAGTGACATAACTGAGATTAAATTCTAAGAAAACAAACTAGTGTATGTCTGTTATACAGGTATAACTACAAACAGTCGTTTTACATTCATCAAATACTCCCAGATTTTTTTTTGAGAATTTCATTCGGTTATTTGGTTTCTTTTGAAGTTTTACAATAGTATTGTATCTTACCTTGTATTCTCTTTCTTTCTGATAATCAGATTTCATCAGACTGAAGTTTATTGCTCTACCATACCACATGTGTTTATTTTTACAAACGGCACAAACTGACCAGTGGATACGCCACTCTTAGCCTAATTTGCTTAATGGCCTACCGTACGGTTATTGAAGGTATTGAGTCTATTTTATTCTGTTAATCTGATAAGAGTTGATGAAGGATCTTTGAAATCATACTCATTCAGAAATTTATGAGGCGCCGTATTGCTTTTTAATACAATTCAGTGATATCACCTATTTGAATGAGTGATATCACTGATTCGAATAGGTGATATCACTGATTCAAATTTAAATGAGTGATATCACCTATTCGAATCAGTGATATCACCTATTCGAATCAGTGATATCACTGATTCGAATAGGTGATATCACCGATTCAAAACGAAAGGGTGATATCACCTATTTGAATAAGTGATATCACTAATTCGAATAGGTGATATCACTGTTTCAAAACGAATGGGTGATATCACCTATTCGAATCAGTGATATCACTCATTCAAATAGGTGATATCACTCATTCAATAGGTGATATCACCCTTTCGTTTCGAATCAGTGATATCACCTATTCGAATCAGTGATATCACCTATTCGGAGTTACAACAAGAAAAATACAGACTTCCCCCAAGAGTATTATCACTGAGAACGTTATACGTCACTGGTATTATATAGTGTTGCTAACGGTTAGTTGTAATAATTAAATAATAACTGTCCACTGTGTTTCTCAGTGTAATTGGTGAAGGGTGTGTTTATTTACAACTTGAATTACTGTATCAAATAATAGAAAAGGCATAGAAAATGAAATTATATTTTGCGGGGTTGGGGTGGTGGTGGAGTGGGGGGTGGGGGTGGGGGCAGCAGTACCACATTTTCTGGATCGATCCCTGTAGGGGTAGGTTTGGTAGGGTGTATAACCCTTCTGCTGTGTGGGGGAGGGGGGAAATGTCCGCATCTATTGCTGCAAGAGCTGATGCGACCATAACATGAAAGCCGGACATTATATGCCGATGACAAAACAACCTGCCAAATGTGCCCGCCAAATGTTGCAACAGACAGCGATTGTGTTGGTCCGTATTTTTTGTTACACGGACCCTCGATGGGATCAATCATTTATATAAAGTTTATTTCTGAATCGGTAATCGGTGATATCACTGATTCGAATAGGTGATATCACTCATTCAAAATGAATGGGTGATATCACCTATTGAATGGGTGATATCACCTATTCGAATCAGTGATATCACCTATTCGAATGGGTGATATCACTCATTCGTTTTGAATAAGTGATATCACTGATTCGAATGAGTGATATCACTGATTCGAATAGGTGATATCACCCATTCAATAGGTGATATCATGCATTCAGAATGAATCGGTGATATCACCTATTTGAATGCGTGATATCACCTATTTGAATCAGTGATATCACTGATTCGAATAGGTGATATCACCAAATCACCAAAAGTAATACGGCGCCTCATAGAAATTCGCCATGTCTGTTCATGGTATTCTAAAAGTAATTCATTTTGGTAATTTTCCAAGAACATTGCACAACTACAGAAACAAGCCTGTTCTTGTCATATTCTAAAAATGAATGGCGCAAAAAACAGTTCACAACTCTTGCATCATCTTATGACGTCAGTCCCCGCATGCGCAATCGCGGGGCCCAAGCGTCCCAATCGTGGGGCCCAAGCGTCCCCACTAATAATAATAATATTAAATCTATATTATTAAGCAAATATCAGACATGGGATCAATTGCATGGACTAGAAGTTAATTAAATTACATGTTACATTGTAAATTAAAGGTGTAATAAACATTTAGGCAGATTTCAAGTGGGATTCACATATCTTAAACAGAAGACAGCCATACATACATGACTTATTAGCAATATTTTACCAATAATGGGAGTTTTCTGTTACCCGTTCCCTTTAGTAACGTCTGGTGTGATGTCTGAGAACAATAATTACCACAGCTCAATTATAGCTTAGACATACATTATAGATGCATAAAATATGCATTAACTATCATTTTCATTTATGTAAAATATATGTATCTATAGCATAAGTACGTCTAAATCTATATAATATAATTTCAATTATCATATTTGGTCCATTTTATTCTATTTTACATGCTATATAATCTCTTTTTCATGCTTAGCAGTGAAATAGTGGATTTTAGCAATGAAATAAAAGTGGTATTTCATACGTGTGAAATATAGTGTTATTTTTTCACTGCCGGAACTACTTTTTTTTATCAAAATCTTTTTGTTTTGTTTAGAAAATAACAGTTTAATTTATACTGAACAAAATAATTTAGCACGGCCTACTTTTCCTGGAATATTTGTGAGCATACAACACATATAATCTTAATACATACCCAATATCATTTGGTATTCTTTTATTGATCATTTACACATAATTTCATTATTCCAAACGATTCATTTCATCAAAATATAATCCAGTGTTTCACAAAGGGGTCACATTGTAAAGTTCACAAGTAAGTCAGTATCTCGTATTCCCACCGTTTGCAGCGAATACGGCTAGACAGCGTCGCCTCCTACTGGAAATGAGTTAATTTGATCCATTGGGTTGTTATTCCATTCTGCATGTAACGAAGCCTCAAGTTCACGCACGTTGCGGACGTCATGACGTTCTCTAACAAATCTCCCTAAAATGCCCAACACGTGTTCTATTGGTGATAAGTCGTGCGATCTCGTGATTCGACGTTGTTATCGTTAAGAACTGCCCCAGTGTGTCTAGCAATGTCTTGCTGTAGGACAGCGCCATTACGCTGACGTAAGTACGGCACAATAACTGGTAAAACAGTTGTATCACAATAACGGGCAGCATTGAGAGTTCCAAGTACCGGAATACGTTCAGTCTTATTGTAGTGAGTAAATCCCGCCCAAACCATGACGCTGTCGCCCCCATAGCGATCTTCCTGCAGTACGTTCTGCTCCGTTCACACCTTCGTCTCCAAATGCGGAGCCTGACGTCTGAGAACTGAACGTTAAAACGTGACTGGTCAGTGAATAAAACATTATTCCCCTGACATTGAGGCCAACGCTGATGTTGTCGTTCCCAGTTTAGACGTTCACGGCGGTGACGTTGAGTTAACGGAACTCCCTTGCATGGCCTGCGACCCTTCAAGGAAACTGAATGAAGGCGGTTTCGAACGGTTTGTGCCGTAATTCTTGTCCTAGTGGCCGTGTGAAATTGATCAGCAATCTTTTGAGCCGAAAGAAAGCGATTACGTCGTGACGTCAACGCAATATATTGATCCTCGTCATCGGTAGTTTTACGAGGCCTACCAGATCGAGGGCGGTCTTTCAATGAACCAGTTTCGTCGTATACCTGGCCTGAAGACGAGAAATAGTGCAGTGGCGTACATCAATATTACGCGCAACGGCTGTACAACGTTCATTCCTGCCTGGAGCATGCCTAAAAGCTCTGTTACGTTACTCTAACGTAAGGCTGGCGTTCTTCCCCATTGCAGATTTGTTCAGCTTCTTTTGCGGATCCTTACTATACAGGACTATTTCAATACAATGAACGTGTTTTTAAAGGTTTATTGGGATTACATCAATGCAAGCCGGTTATCGATACACGAATCGAACGTCGCACGAGGAAATCATGACGTGGCGGTTCAGAGGGATACAATATAATGGTGTAATTCAATTTAGAACTACAATCCGTCATAGGGGTATATTAGAAGATTGAATTGGATGTTACAGTCGCACCAACAGCTAAGGTCATATGGCGACTTTCCAGCTTCCACTGGTGGAGGAAGACCCCAGGTGCCCCTCCGGGTAATTTTCGTGCACGGGCGGGCACCTGGGTAGAACCACCGACGTTCCGCAAGCCAGCTGGATAGCTTCCTCACATAAAGATTCCTAGGCTCCTCAGGGATCGAACCTACAGCGGTGAGGTGCAAGTGATTGCAAGTCAGAGACTCTAACCACTCGGCCACGGACGCCCCATATTAGAAGATAAATATACATTGTATGTAGTACAAATTTACGTGCTGAACTTATTTTCTTCAGTGTATATCATTCGACTGTAAAACTGGTCTTTCAGAAAAAAGTATTTCGGAATTGTTGTCATTTTCAGTGAAAAATATCAGTTGGTTATTTCAATGGCGTCGTCATATTAAAAAAAAAATCGGCATACTGCAGTACACTTGGATTATAAAGCATAAAATGAAAAAGAAAATGTGTTGTTTTGTCATAAATAACAGATTTTATTTCATCTCGAAGTGATCAAACTTCAGTATTTTCACTCATGCTTCGCATTCGTGAAAATATAAAGTTTTCACACTTCTCGATGAAATAAAATCTGTTATTCACTCCAAAATAACAAGTATCCTCTATCTATAAGTCCGTTACACTATGAAGCTAAAATATTCATTACTACTTTCGTTATTCCCCGTATCACGCACATGCTATTTCCGTTATGTTTAGAAATGTAGACGGTTCGGTACGGCTTTTACTCCCAACCGGTAAAACCCTCCTCACCCTACAAATAGCGATGCAATGTGGTGAAGTTACATAACGTGGTGAAGTTACAATCTAATGACATTTCTAACACAAGCAAAACAAAGTGAGCACACAGATATATTACGAAGAGTACCGCCTGTAACGGTGGTACCGCCGCCTGTACCGCCATGGCTTAATGGGGTACAGGCGGATAATTTTACGATTCGAATTGAGCATGGGAGTCTCTTTTTAAAGTATGTCGACGATAGAAGTCTAAATGGAGTATTTCAGAGTCATTTTACTCCGAATAGAGCATTATCACGAATGAGCCTGTCAGCAGAGGCTATAAGGCTGGGTGCCGCTCCGAACGCCGGCGGATCCTCAGAAGTTTCCGAGATGTTATCTTTCGAAGTGCTGCAGAAATGCTTCAAGGCAAAATTAATAAAGGTAAGAACAAAATTAATGTTCTCTGTCTGCAAAACAACTATATTGCTTTCTTTTACCCCCTCAAAAACTTCCATGCAAACTTAGTAAAGGTAAGGCACGAATGCTCTCTATTGCTTTTTTTTTTATTTCACCATTCTCTGCTATAAGCTCGTTAAGTAGGTTAATGTCGTCAAATCAAGTTATTTAAATTTCTAATGTTAGCGCAATGTTGCTCTCCCAGAATCGTCATGTATACATATTTTTGTCATCGTCCTTTTAATTGAAAGATTTAATTATTTCAAACAACATTCGTAACCTGCCCACCAAGGGCACCTTCTCCACGTCCATAAATATGCTAGATTTAAATCAACTGTATTACCAATGTTTTACATACAGAGTAATGCCAACATATATTAGATAGAAATATTATAATGACAAAATTCGAGGGCATAGAGCAAAAAGGGGCTATGTGCATATTTCAAACTTTTGAGAAAATGGACATTTAATGTTTGAGTTCCAATAAAAAATTATTTATATTTTTTATTTATTGAGGGCATCTTTGTACATTAACACTCATTGTTTACTGAAATTATTTTGAAAGTTTAACATGTATTTCATGCCCAAATAAGGATAAATACATGTAGATAACCCTTTTTAGCTCTGGCAAATTCTAATGACACTTGAAGTAAAAAGGGACCATCTGCCATATATCCATCTGTTGCATTAAACAACTATACACATTCTTTGAGTGTAAAGCTTTTGCTTGCCATCACTTCTGTTACAAAACTGCCTGAATTCATAGTAATCATCCAATTTTTGTAAAATGCATGTTTTTACTACACGATATTGTCGCCTCAAACTTTCTATACAATTTCTCATCACTGCCTACGTACTCTTCGACATCTAGCTCTGGTAATTTGTCCTGTACCTTTGTAGTCCAGCAACCCTCCTTCGGTAATCGGTTTCCAATTTATTACCCGGTACGCAGTATAGGCTGCTGGTTCCCGAATTCACACTCATGATTGCAGGGTTAGTACATTTGATGAGGTCGAGCCCTACAGGAGAGAGAGAGAAGAGGGATAAAGAGAAGAAGAAATAGTGTTGTAGCATATGTATATATAAATACAAGGCTGGAAGCTAATTTCACACTCGTTTCTTTTCGGATTTTTGTTTTAACTCTTTAATGGTCCGTGCGTAAATGTCACTCAGCGATTGGATCAGGTATACATTATATATAAATACAAGGATGGAAGCTAATTTCACACTCGTTTTTTTTCGGGATTTATTTTTACCTCTTTAATGGTCCGTGCGTAAATGTCACTCAGCGATTGGATCAGGTATATATTTTTCTTCGTTTCTGCGACATTGGTTTACCAAAATATGCTCTACTGACTTGGAAATCTATCAACAATTACAAAAAATCCCAGACACGAAGGAAGTCTGCACAAAAAAGACAGTATTTACGAATCCGTCACGCGACACTCACGCGACAGTTACGGAGTGCATTGACCTGCTTCACTTATACGCATGATATAAATACAGCTATACTTTTACGA
This sequence comes from Cyrtodaria siliqua, assembly GCA_037043455.1. Lineage (NCBI taxonomy): Eukaryota > Metazoa > Mollusca > Bivalvia > Adapedonta > Hiatellidae > Cyrtodaria > Cyrtodaria siliqua. Next base: position 28,652 of record JAWPHD010012803.1, read on the forward strand.
AAAATGTTTCGTACATAAATTATAATTTTTCATAAAAGCTGAATAAATATCTTACAACACTTTCATATGAATATTCTTTTATTTCGTTACAATTTATAAAATGTGACTTTGACCTGTAAATGTAAACAAACTACGAGAACAACGGGAAATTTAAATTATATTCAATGCACTCCGTAAGTGTCCGCGTGAGTGTCGTGTGAAGGATTCGCAAATATTGTCTTTTTGTGCAGACCTCCTTCTTGTCTGGGATGTTTTGTAATTGTTGATGGATTTCCTTTGGAAAAAATTCTGTGAATCACATAATTTTTTTTTGACAGTACCTAAATCTTTCCTCAACTTGGGCGGCGTTTAATATTGGTAGTTTCATAATTTTAAAGACCAAAGAGGACCTTATGTGTTTCAGATTAAATACCGTCTGAATTTAACAACTTCTGCCGATTTTCAAACATTTAGAAAGAGCAACAGCAAAACAACCGAAACTTCTGTAGATGTACTTAAGATCAGTCTATTTCGTCATTTTTACATATTTTCTTTTGTGGAATTTTGTCGGTGATCTGTAAACGCTCAGCATTTACCGGAAGAACATGTGCTTGTCTGTCAAACAAACCAAAAGAACGAATCAAAATTAACGAACTTGTGCAACCTTGATTATAATTGGTTAGACTGGCTTTCTCTTGCTGGGAGATATACCCCCAACATTTTAAAAAGAAACAGTGATATGGAAAATAGGTGCACGCCATTATAAATAGAACAACGGGAACCCTCGATGGTATTTCTATGCGTCCTCATACTACTACTACTACTGCTAATAGTTTTTAGCTCTGCTGGCCAAGGGCCAGCAGAGCTTATGGGATGGTGTGTTGTCCGTCTTCCGTCGTCCGTCGTCCGTCCGTCGTCCGTTAACTTTTCTTCAAACGACTTCTCCTCAGAAACCGCTTGGCTAATTTTGACCAAACTTCACATGGATGATCCTTAGATGAATGCTTTTTAGATTTGTTAAAATTAGGTCAGCGCTACATCCAAGATGGCTGCCATTACCATATATGGTCGAAACCTTAAAAAATCTTCTTCTCCAGAACCGCTGGACAGATTTCAACAGTTTTTCTTTTAAAATGATCGCCAACGCCTAGACTATCAAGATTGTTCAAATAAAGTCCCCGGGGTCAAAAATGGCCGTGCCCCGGGGGTCCAAAGTTTGTATATTCAGGTTTTGCATGTTTTTCATATAGACATAGGAACAAACTTTAAAAAATCTTCTTCTCTGAAACCACAAGGCACAGAGCTCTCATGTATTACATGTAGCATCAGCTTATGGTCCTCTACTAAGTTTGTTCAAATGGTGACCCTGGGGTCAAATTTGTCCCCGCCCCGGGGGTCACAGTTTTACATAGACTTATATAGGATTTTTTTAAAAAAAAAATTCTTCTCTGAAACTACAACAGCCAGAGGTTTGATATTTTGCATTTACTATAAGCTTATGGTCCTTTACCAAGTTTGTTCAAATGGTGACCCTCGGGTCACATTTGGCCCCGCCCCAAGGGTCATATGTTTTACATAGACATGTATGGAGAAAAACTTAAAAAATCTTCTTCTCTGAAACTGCAAGAGCCAGAGGTTTAATATTTTGCATTTGCTATAAGCTTGTGGTTCTCTAACAAGTTTGTTCAAATGGTGACCCAGGGGTCACATTTGGCCCCACCCCGGGGGTCACAGTTTTACATAGGCTTTTATAGGGAAAACTGAAAAAAATCTTCTTCTCTGGAACCACATGGCACAGAGCTCTCATTTATTACATGTAGCATCAGCTTATGGTCCTCTACTGAGTTTGTTCAAATGATGACCCTAGGGTCAAATTTGTCCCCGCCCCGAGGGTCACAGTTTTACATAGACTTATATAGGATTTTTTTTTTAAAAATCTTCTTCTCGGAAACTACAAGAGCCAGAGGTTTGATATTTTACATTTATTATAAGCTTATGGTCCTTTACCAAGTTTGTTCAAATGGTGACCCTGGGGTCACATTTGGCCCCGCCCCAAGGGTCACATGTTTTACATAGACATGTATAGGGAAAAACTTAAAAAATCTTCTTCTCTGAAACTGCAAGAGCCAGAGGTTTAATATTTTGCTGTTGCTATAAGCTTAAGGTCCTTTACCGATTTTGTTCAAATGGTGACCCTGGGGTCACATCTGGCCCCGGCCCGGGGGTCACAGTTTTACATAAATGCTTGTATAGGGAAAAACTGAAAAAAATCTTCTTCTCTGGAACTGCAAGAGCCAGAGGTTTAATATTTTGCACTTGCTATAAGCTTATGGTCCTTTACCAACTTTGTTCAAATTGTGACCCTTGGGTCACATTTGACCCCGCCCCAAGGGTCACATGTTTTACATAGACATGTATAGGGAAAAACTTAAAAAATCTTCTTCTCTGAAACTGCAAGAGCCAGAGGTTTACTATTTTGCATTTGCTATAAGCTTATGGTCTTCTACCAAGTTTGTTCAAATGGTGACCCATTGGTCATATTTGGCCCCACCCGGGGGGTCACAGTTTTACTTAGGCGTGTATAGGCAAAAACTGAAAAAAATCTTCTTCTCTGGAACCACATGGCACAGAGCTCTCATGTATTACATGTAGCATCAGCTTATGGTCCTCTACCAAGTTTGTTCAAATGGTGACCCTGGTGTCAAATTTGGACGCGCCCCGGGGGTAACAGTTTTTTAATTATTTTTTTTATATTTTTTTAATTTCATTTTTTTTTTAAATTGTTTCAATTTTTCTTATTTTTTTTTTTTTTTTTTTTAATTTTTTTTTTTTTTTTGTTTTTTTTATTGATTGATTTGAATTTCTTTTCTTTTTTTTAAGTTTTTTTTCATTATCTTTTTAATTACTTGACACTTACTTTAACATTTCTTGTCGACGCTACTCATCCTAAATGCCTTGTTGAATTTCGACGAAACTTGGCAGGAAGCATCGGTAAGATGTCTAGTTGTGCATTTCACGCTTTTGTTCCAGTTCGCTGATTTTTGACGGGAGTTATGGCCCTTTGACATTTTTATTTTAAATTTCTTGTCAGCGCTACTCCTCTTAAATGGCTTTTTGGATTTCTACAAAATTTGGCAGGAAGCCTCAGTATGATGTCTAGTTGTGCAAAGCGCGGTATATCAATGAAATCTTGAACAATTTCGAAAACCAGCTAGATCTTGTTAGTAATAACAGACTAATGGCCCTTGATTTGTTGAAAAATGCGATATTGTATTTTCCTTTGTTAAATCTATAGGAGAAGAGAGCTATATCTATCTAAATCTATAAGAGCTGTTTTAGCCAGTAGAGCGTCCACAGGCCCTCTTGGGCCTCTTGTTCATTTTATGAAGGTACAACTCATTAAGAGTATATACAAACAATTGCACAACACTTATCTTCCATGAGGCCTTCTAATAATAACAGCAATTATTAGTAAAACTAATAAACAATATCAAGTGAATACTGCACATAACATTAATACTATGTTACAAGCTTGCATACAAAACAAGTATTCACTATTAACACAACTTAATTTGAGCAGAACACCTGTTATCTTGAAATAGAAATAGTTTATAATTGTATTTGACAGCATAAATAGAAACAGAATTCCGGATATTTTCTGGGATTGAATTCCAAGTCCGCATGGCAATATAGGTAACATATTGTTTTAAATATTCCGATTTTAGGTCTAGGGTGTTTAATGTCATGTTTAATGCATGATCTTAAAATATATCTGCTATTTTCAGAAAACGTTATTAATTTACTTATGTAGCTTGCTATAAGATTATGAATTGCTTTATAAACTAAAACAACTGCTTGAAATTTACATCTTGTTTAAAATGACATCCAATTTAACTCATTGAAAAGATTTGCAGAAGGTGTATGTAAAGGTTTCATCAAAATCCAGCGTGCAATGCTTTTTTGTAAAGCAACAACCTTTGTAAAATTAGATTTAGTACAATTACTCCAGAGGATAGAACCATAATCAAATAAACCATAATCCTGTGGATGCACATATTTTTTAATTGTGAGTCCCTGGCAAATATTATGAGTCCTAGAAGCAGCACTCGCAGATAACAAAATCACTGCGTTGTTAATATTTAAAATGTCACAAGGTCGACTTTTTCGAAGAAAAAAATGAACTTTTGTCATCACTTGATCGTCGTCTACGTCCTAATTAAGGTTGTAAACGGTTTTTAATGTTACAAAATTACTTCACTGCGCATGTCGCGTTTCAGTAAACCGCTGTGGAGCAGTCTATGCTCGGTATTGAAAGAGACAATGTCCGTAACTTTAAGCTTATAAAACACAAAATAACTGCGTTGAAAAACATAATACATCAACCATTATTGAATATTTACTGAAAAAAATAAAGAAAAGATTGTTTGACGGAATTCAATAGCGGAACAAAAGATTAGATTGAACCCACACTAAAATGACATTCGTAGGTCAACAGCCGAGTACGCTACCAACTGAGCTAAGCGGGCCAGATGTACTATGCTGTACTATTTAGAGTACTAATGTCATAATAATTTCGGTGGACAAACCACACATGGCAGCGCCCATGATTTTCTTCGTATCTTGTTATAAAAACATGCCATTTCGTGCATTTCTTTGAATTTATCGTGCAATCCACAGCAATAACACACGAAGACTTTATCTTTATTCGGATATACATATATTATATGTGTTTTATGTGGATTTTGATCGTTCAGTTCACTCGAACGTCATCTGAAGTGCATATGAAACGCGCGATTTCATTGGTTGAATTTTGTTGATCTCATGAATATTGATTAGATGAAAGGTCGATCTGACGTGACCTACAGGTGTAACACACCCATTGATTGTTGCATTGAGTTGTGTGTGAATTAAAATTTAAATGCCATGTTGTCATTCATATCTAGGCCCACATTAAAAATGAATAACTTACATTCTTACATTCTCATCACAAAGGACACATATGCTGCCAAAAAATCCACAGAAAAATGAGGGTCATGTATCTTCTAAGAAAGAACTTGTCTCATGAATGAATGGTCCCTTTAAACACATAAACACTGAGATGCCATAATATTGTATTCATACACACATTTCCATATAATCAAAATAAATTAAAAACTCACAATTTTAACATGGCAATGCTTGAAAAATGTAACAAATAGATCAACAATGTGATATAAACCAAAAATAGCACTTTAAATTAGTGAAAATGCCTTTTTTCACAAAAAGAAATGAGAATTATTTATTGACGCCATTATGCGACTACCCAGGCCGACACTTCCTGTGTTGCAATGGGTGTGCTACACCTATAAGGGATTGTGGTCATATCCTATAGCAGAGAGTATGAAAGCGTAATTAGGATATGATTTTAATGAGATTGGGTTGTACGTAAGCTTGTATGTTCGAAACTGCTTTACATAATGAATTGAAACTTTACACATGTATTTGGCATCATCAGATTTGTTTGTTTGTTTGTATGGTGTTTTACTTCCTTTTCAACACATGTCCTTATAGCAACATCATACAGCCAGGTTATTGTCATAACAACTATTAAAATGAATTAATTTAAGATCTTCTCTCTACATAATATACATATTGCAGTTAAGTTTTGACACTTTTAAAAACATCTGTTAAAGATAAAGTCAAAGATATCATTATCACTTCAATATTCGGTGAATATTCATTATATAAGGTGTGATAAAAAGTACTTTACGATTTGCAGACTCAGTTCAATTACATACTTTTATTAGGCAATAACATAATTACATGTTTATTGTCTTACCCAAGAAGAATATATATTTTATTGTAAGCCAAATATGGCCCATGAACATGTTTACAAATAATACAAGTATTGATTTAAATATGGCTAGATGGCAGGGATGTCTTTCTACCATAAGGGAATGGGTCCGGGTCCCTCAGAGGGGGGAATTTTCGGGTCAATCTCAGTTAAAGGGGGAATTTTGCATGAAAGTTCAAACATCCATAACACATTATGATATCATCAATATAAAATGAAATCATGCTGATTAAATAGATATATAACACTAAATAGACAAATAAAGCAAGGACTTAAGCATACAAAAACACAATTTTATTGTTGTTTATGCCATCCAACATACATTTAACAATAAATGGGTTCAAAACAGACTTGAAAAATATGTATGTTGACTAGCTGTAAGAGTTAGACTATGTTCAAAAAGTACCAATGACAGTTATGTCATTTACTTTGTACTACTTTCTTCAACACAAGCACAATTAACACTTAGTTCTCTTAAAATTCTAGCCTTCTGTCTGTCTTTCATTTATTTATTTTTTCAAGGGGGGAATTTTGACACTGAGGTGGGGGAAAAAAAAGATACTTTTCAGGTGGGGGACTGGGGCCGAATAACGGCCCCAAAAACAGCCAAAAGACAGCCCTGGATGGGAGCAGTACATGTGTTAGTAGTTTTTGCACACATATATGTCACAGTACATGTATATAGTTAACGAAACCGTAATGAACTTGTTTTACAGATTAACAATAATTCAAAGAACGTTTTCAAGACTAATGATCAGTATAATTATGACGACCATTCTGCGTTTATATAAACAATTTAAGAGAACTAGTAACCTTCCGTTTATTACTTATTGGACATACAGTATGCACACTCCCTGTCTTTTTACCCATTTCCCCAACAATTCAAAATCGCCCCGACTTTTGTAGTCACCGTGAAATGGCCACAATGACCGAAACGCGCATGTCAACCGGAAGTGGAAACTACGACAAAAACGAAAAAACGATAAAACGAAAAGACGACAAATGCAGCGCGAAAAGACGAAAGAAAGACAGAACGAAAAGTGACACGATATAATCGAAAAGACGACAGAAGGCTGCACAAAATAACGAAAAGTGTTGTCTTTTCGCGTGACGTTCTGTCGTCTTTTCGCCTTTAAGCGAAATGGCAGAAATCAGCCTCCATACTCTGAAAAGTCATCTGTTGCACGATTTCTCGTTTACAAATGGCACAAACGGTCAAGTGAGTGTCGGGAAACCATAATGGATGACGAAGGGAGAATCGTTTCTACTCGCAGAAACGATTCTCCCTCTTTTTTATATCTCGCAAGCAATCTTCGTGATTCTGTTATTCTGAAATCCTCGCTATTATCCCGTCTTCAGCGCCCAAATAGACTAGACAGTGTAAACAAAACTACATCCCATCAAAAGGAAATCTCTAACAATAAAGTCCACATCCAGAGAAACTAACTAAAGATATACATACAAAATAATAAACATCTCAGGATGTATCCAGAATCGTACTGAACAACCATAGTAGTTGCAGCTAAAGAGAAAACCAATCTAGGATAAGACCAGAAAACCCGAGGGACGAAAGCTCATGCACCCACCTCCCTTAGTTGGGGTTTCAGTAGGTACAATCATAGAGTCCCAAGAGGTAGTCCAGTCATCGCACAAGTGAAAAGTGAAGCGTAATGACTGACTGTAGATGGGTCAATCACTAAACATGCAGTGCGCTGTAAAACCAAAGGGTTATATCCTTTTCTGACGAACTTCCTGATTAAATTTGTAAAGCGGTCAGGAAACCCGTCAGACCCCTTTAACTTTCGAAGTTTATAGACCACATCTCCGTAAAATGAGGGTTGTGATATGCCTAGTCGCAGAAGTGTTTTAAGGTTGGTGTTGTAGTTTTCCAGCAGGCCCTCGTTGCGGCGGTAGAATTTAGAGAAAGATCTACGTAGTTTGTGATAACGAAAACCCTGCTGAAGAAGTTTACTTGTAATAACTTGATTTCGATCATTGAAGTCTATAACATCATTACACGCTCTAGCAAATCGAATGAGCTGGGAGATATACACCCCATATGAGGCAGCACGAGGTACATCTCCATCCAGGTGTGGATAGTTAACGATGTTAAAATTGAAATCATCTCTCTTATCGTAGATTTTAGTATGAATCTCTTGTCATAGATTTTAGTATAAATCTCAATAAACTATCCTAGGAGATCAATACGGCGTATGAATATATTGTTGGACATGTTATGCAAGATCACGTGATGATCACGTGATGATGATGATTGATCTATTTATAGACCGCACAGCAAAACGATGGATAGCTATATAAACAATATATAACTTAAACAATGTGTCGAAGAAATTATTTGAAATTTCTAAATGACATTACCTTATTTGTATCGCACTAGAAAAGAAGAAACACCTGTTAAAATATGGGTCTTCTTTTTCAGGCAATGCGTCGATTCATCAGTCAGGCTGTAGTTAGGATTCGTGAAAAAACACGGTAACTATAGCTTGGTGAACTTCACCATGCTAAAAACTGTCGGCTGACATTTTGTTGATCCCGATGACGTCATTCTATTGTACATTCGTACCTATTCACGTTCGCTCGCGGATTTGTATGTTTGCCACGCCTTTGAGTCAATACGAAAAGTCAATATACATTTCTCAGCTCAATACGTCTTTTTAGCAGGAATCATGTGAACAGCCTTGATCCAATAGAATTTCTTTAATTTTTTGATTTTATAATAAATACTATTAGTTTTTCTATTATTACTGTGCTAGTTTTGCTTAATAGTATTATGTTTGTCTGCTTTGCTAAAACTGCTTTAGTATTGTCTATGTTGCCTTTATCAAGTGCTTACTTCTACTATGCATTGTCGGCTTTGATAGCACTGTACTCAATCACCAATCACACTGAGTATGACCATAGTTGTTTCTGCATGCAGTCTGTGTCAATCAGTTCTCTTCATATCAGTTATGAGATGATAAGAGTTTTAGCAACTTTTTAACTTAAAAGCTTTTGCTCTGTATTATAAAATTCAGTTTTTAATTTAAAAAAATTCTTAACTAGCTCTTAACTGAGTGCAGCATGTGGCATGTGCGGGATTTGCCAAGGCTGTCCTCTGTAGGACTGACACTGGCTGTATGAATCTTAATATTAAATTGTACACAATTAATGTTCTTTTTTTGCATAATTAATTATCATGTAATATTAGATTACTTACAGATTGCTCATCCCTATTAGGTCTGAATTTTGTTATGTGCTTTGATCATGCTTAAAATTCATCCATGTTTTATTAGACTTTGAATCAGTTTGTAAATGTGCTGTTGCTTGTATTAGACTAAAATACTATTAATAACAGTTACATATTTTCCGAAAAGTCTTATCCCAACAAATTTAAACTTATCTCAACTACACTAATATTATTATAACTGAATGTAATCTCAAAATTATCTTAACTTTATTTCAACTGCATCTAATATATTTGAATATACATTTAATTATAAATCATTAATATAACTTGCGCTGAAATTGCAAGATTAAATCGACAAAAGCATAAAAGGAAAACCTATTACTGAACTATACATTATACACTTTTTTTATTATTTATTTTTTGTATGAGTCATGCTTTAGCAATAGAGAGGTCACAATGACTATGTAATAAACAAGGTTTACATATTAGAATACGAACTGATGTGGCTCTAAGTCTACAAAAAAAAGGTTACCAATCTGAGAGAGACCAACGGAAACTTTCTGGAACAACGTTGTAGGCTACAAAGAGACTGTACGTTAAAGCAGATGTTAGGTCAGCTTAATCGCATTTACAATTTACAACTTCTTGACAGGTTTTATTGCAAACTTATAAACTTTTCTTTTTCTGGATGGTATCGTTTCAGGACTAACTTGCTAGCAAAATGTGCTGGAAATAACAGGTGAATTGTAAAACATATGCCACTACCAATAAATGGTCTTTTAAATCATATATCTACATTTAATCACAGATAACCTGCCATACATAACGTCTTCAACTAAACCATATTTGCTGTGTCAGATTACCATCTGCCATGTATTATAGAAGTACTACTTGCATAAAATGATTGTAAACCCTAAACCTTAACATTTTGTCCCAATATAAATATATAAAGTGAATGAAGTGAACATTGTTTTTATAAAACAAAATAAGCATCTTCATGTGAGGATCTAATACTGTTGATACCATTGACCGATATGTATATCTTGGTCTAACTCTGACTGAATATTTGGATTATTCCATTACAGCTAAACTCGTTTCTCAAAATGGTAGTAGAGCTTTAGGTTTGCTTATAGCTAAATATAAAAGTATAGGTGGTATGCCCTATGATGTTTATACAAAACTGTATGATTCTCTTGTCTGGCCTCTTATTTCATATGGTTCTGCTATATGGGGAAATAAATCATGCTCTTGTATAAATGCTATACAACATAGGGTCATGAGGTTTTACTTAAGTGTAGGCAAATAACACTCCAGTGGCTGCTTTATCAGGTGATATGCTTGTATTAGACAATGGAAAAATGTGTTTAACCATTGGAATCGTAATGTAAATCTTAACAATACAAGGATAAATAAACATATTTTTGTTTGGGCTTATTATAAAGCTAACCGAAATTGTAAAAATTGGTTCCATTCTGTTGTTGATAAGTATAAAAGTATTGGCTTAGATGCATACACGAATATAAACTTATCCTTTTCAAAGTTAAAAATTACTGAAGATGTTACAACGGCTCTAATAGATTTATATGTAATAGATTGGAATAATAGTATAAACAGAGTAACAGGCGTAAGTGGAGTAGGTAGAAACAAGTTAAGAAGATACAGACTATTTAAATCAGAATATGAATCATATTGCAAACTAATATTACCTTTACAGCATAGAGCTGCATTTGCAAAGTTTAGGTGTGGTGTGGCACCGTTGAGAATCAATACAGGCCGATATGAAACTATTGCAGAAAATGAGCGTTTTGTCCATTTTGTATTCACAAGGTTGAGGACGAGATGCATACTGTTTTAGAATGTGCAATGTATGATGATATTAGAAAACTTTTATTTGATAAAGCATTGTATGTATATCTAAATTTTATAGATGTAAACGAAACAGACAAAATTTTATTTTTGTTTCCAATATGATACGATACGCGTGAGTGCCAAAACCTGTTGTAATATTCTCAAAAAAACGAAACTCTGTTTTATATTCTTAATTATGTGTTATTATTATTATTTATTTTACTTGTAGTAAGCCGGTAACCGTTCTTTTTTAAAGTTAATTTCATCGTATTTTTTTGCTGTAAATAGTGCAATTAATAATAATCAGTACACTCCAGATTTGAGTTGTTATCTGATTTTTTATACTATTTTTTAAGGTTTCAATAGCCGTTGCGATTCTCTAACTCACATATTAATATTTCTATTTTAAGTACTTTTTATACGACATGTCAAGATTAGCACCGGCCGCTCAATTATTACTATGTATATATGTGTTTGACAATAATATTCTCAGAAAATAATTTGATAAATTAAAACAGTGATATATGTGTATGCATTGACTACTGGACCTACTGCTGTGGCTTTTTGTGAGTCTTATGACACGGCTGTGGCAGTCGGTTCAGAATCAATTGCTCAATATTTTAACATTGTGAACAGTCATAATATATATTTATATTGTATAGTCTCTTGTAATTCTAAAAAGAATGGCACAGTTGTATTTTATGAATTGTTGTATTGTAGATAATATTGTACTGTGATGAGACTTAAATAAACTATTACATATATACTGAACCAAACAGCTAACGCACCATTAGACAATACCTTCAATATCTCAATAAAAACAAGTTACAATCAATAAATCAAAACAAATTTCATTCTGAACGAGACAAACATCTTGTCAATAACGATTGTAAATTTAAAATAATCATTCAAATCTCCAACGGTACCAGTCGGCATATATAGACGATCTTAAACGAGTTCCCATTTCATATAAGATTTATGAAACGAGTTATGAATTATTTTAATTTTAACGAGCCTTTTGGCGGGTTAAAATTAAAACTAATTTATAACGAGTTTCATAAATCTTATATGGAATGGGAACGAGTTTAAGATCCTTTTTATCACATAACATTGCAATCAAATTAGTAAAAATTAATTCAGATGGACATAGAACCGCCACGACGTCAGACACACTTTAGCGCCAAAACGTCATAAAATATGTGACGTCGTAACGTCGCGTTTCACACATAACAGTGGGAGCGCCAAGCCGCCGCGGAGGGATATTTACTTAAAAACGTCACGCGCAAAAAACGTAAACAAACTGCGTTTTGAGCAGATTTCAGGGTGGCGATCAAAATGACACCAGTGATGTAAACTGTATTCAACTGACAATGTACAATGATGACACACATAAACAAATGCATCAATTCGTTTGTTACAGAATGAATTTTAAGTTTTTACGTGTTTTGTCGATTCTTTTTTATTAAAAATATGATTTCTAGGCTTTTACAAATTACCGATCGTTTCGAAAATGTATGTGAAATTTTAGCTTTTAATCAAATTGATAATTACAGTTTGTTCTTATAGCGAGAAAAAAGACGAAAGCATTAAAGTCAAGAAAAAGTCTTCCTCTACAGGCCTGTAAAATTTCATCAAAATTTGGAAAAAGTACTTTTTTCTACCCAAAAAAACGTTTCATGACCGTTCATAAAATTACAAACAGAAAAGTGAGACTCTCTTCAACCGTGTGCTTCATACAAAAAACTTTCAGAATCATATTTTTATCACTACAATTAAAACATAATTTATACAAGCCAATTCCTTATAAAATAACCATCATTTTCATGACCTACTTTTAAAAATAAATTTAGGTCTATGTTGTGTTATTGTGAAAATTATTTCAGTCAACAAACATGCGAAAGAGCAAAATGTCAGCTGTTTATCGATCGACTTAATTTTTTTTATTTTGTATCTCGATTTGTATGAAGATTTTAACAGCGAGAAAAAAGACAAGAACATGAACGATGAGTTTAATCCTTCCTCTGGCAGTATGTGAATTTTCAAGCGAATTTGAAAAAAGTACTTTTTTCTACCCAAAAAAACGTTTGGTCACTGTTTTACGCAAGCGTTTCGAACGTTGTTTTTGTGTAGTTTTGTTACACGGCATGGAAGTACGGCATGCAATACATCGGTCAGCTCTGTGTGTGATAAATTCTGAAATTACCTGATATATTGTAGTGAACAGACAGTCGATCAGAGACAAAATATTTATGCTAACATGATATATTTTAAATTCGATTGTTATTGAAAATATTGCAAAAAAATCAATACCGTGTTTCCCCGAAGACCACATTCCAACACAGAATTGTGACGTCACAATGCTTGTACTTATTATAATCACAGTGTGAAAAGGTGTACGCGGACAATTTTTTAAATCTTCGAAAGGACGTGTGTTTTTTTTAATTATTTTGGTCGAAGAGCCCTTTAAAAAAAGTATCATTGGCTATTATCCTTTCGACCCATCCACCCCGACCCCGACCCCCACCCAGCACATTTTTTTTAAATGGACAAAATTAATCTAGAATGCGAACTATGATTTTAAATGAATTTTAAAGGCCATTTGGATTGTCGACGCAAATATAATATGAACTAGGGCTTTATTGATTTGAACAGCGACCGCAGAGGGAAGTAAGATGGGTGAATAGTCCCATTAGACATGTCAGCACCAGGGCTCCAGCTCCTTAGGTTCAACGCCTTTTCCACTGTGTAACCGATGCCTCTTTTTTGAAAGTCTGTGAAATAGCATCTTTGAAACAATCTGTGTATTAAACCGTGCCAGCGCCTTTACATCTGAGATACCAAGAACACATGATTGGCAATCGACCACGTACATGTATGTGTACCCTGCTGCACCCCTCCCCTCCCTCCGCCCCCACCGCCACCACACACAGTTTAACTCATCTTAGTGGGGTTCGGGTCCCTCCCTCCGTTTAACTTAGCCTAGTGGGGTTCGGGGTCATGCTACCCGTATTATGTTTTGATGTTACAATGCGCGTTCTGACGTATATTTCAGAGTTATAAAACGGTAGATAAAGGTAAGTACACACATGTACCTGAAACTATTTTTGGACTTTTTACGTTTTCGATTTCCGAGTTAGGCGTAGGGTCGGGCTAACCGTGCTTACGCAGAGCTACGCCAATGACACCTACCATCTTTTATGAAACTACATTAGTACCAATCAGTAAGGGATGGGCAGAAACCTGCAGTCTATAGGGTAGATAGGCTCGCGAGGGTAATAACCCTAAACTTAGTATCCTTTTGTAGAATTTTTTTTCCAATAAAATTCGGATTCGGCCGGGTTAGCGATGACCAAGACACTTTCCCTTAGTCTCGTCCGTCGGATGGGGACGTAAACCGGGCGGTCCAGTGTATCGGTTTATCCTCCGAGCACGTTAAAGAACCATAGGAATCTATTCGATAACAAGAGTAGGGCAGGTTCCCAGATTTCTATGTATTCCTTCCCCTCTCTCTGGGGCGGCTCTAAATAACCTATAATGTGTTGATGAGCCGTTAAACAACATTCAATTCAATTAAAACGTATATTGTCTCGTGGTCTAGCTTGTGTGTCGTCTCAACATGGGATAAATAAGAGCTTTTAACATTATATATTTACTTATATATATTAGGCCAAAAAAAACCACCTGTGTTTCCGGTGGCCCGACCGACCATATTTTCAAGGGGCCGACCCTAAATCTTTTTATGAAAAAAAATAAAAATATTGTTTCGAACAATGATTTATCACAATATATCGAGGTAAACTGACATCACAGAGAAACTTTCAGCCGTATCATCAACTTGAATGGGGTTTATGATATAAATACATGTAGAATCTCACAGTATCTTGCTCCAATTTTTTTTTTTAAAAAAATGCCTACCTACCTACCGACCCTATTTTTTTTAGAGCATGCAATAGGAAACACACCTATTTTTTGTTTGGCCTTACTATATTTAACTTATAAATCGGCTACTCTGCAGCTTCTTCTATTTTTTAATTTTCTAACGTACTTAAAATTTTAAGATGGTCGCCAAAATGAGAAAAGCATGAAAAACAGCATCATGTATTATAACACACAAGCAGGGGCGTTCCTGGGGCTAATTTAGGTATACGCACCATCGAGTTTTGGATTCACAAATGTGCCTAACCTCCCTATACCTTCAGTTTTTATTGCATTTTTAGCATTTTTAGCCTATTTTATTTGTTTGCTTTTTTAATAGCCTGTACGCACGTGCGTCAGTGCGTATGTCCAGGTACGCCCCTGACAAGCCTGTCATGTGCTTTTGTCAGCAAGGACATTTATCATTCCTGATTTATTTTAAATGGATTGGAGGCGGCCTGGAAGACTATATGCGTCTATTCAAATACGTAATGCGTTTCATTTTCATATTCAATGTACATAATATTATGCTCTAACCACAACTTTGCCAAAATAAAATTCATAGTTATTGGACATGTCAATAGCATTGAATAATTGCTAAGGAAGAACTTTATACATATTTTCATAGAGTAAGACGAAAATGTGTGTTTCATGATCATAGGTTCTCTAATAGAGGATCTAAAATGAGAGCTGACAGAGCTTAAAGTGATCCCTAAGCGTCTGCCATGTCCACTGGCACAGATATATATATTATAGGGAGGTCAAGTGTAGTTTAAATGTTGGATATACTCAGGTTTAATGAATTCATAAGTCATTCAACTGGAAAAGTGATCATTTGTTTAATAGGCATATCAAACATATATTACATACTGGTAATGGCTGTGAGTGAAATGTATAAATTATTGGTGCAATATTATCAACAGTTTAGTAATATAATAATAACTATTAGCTTTGCACTATTGTAGTATTAATATTAATGATTGCAAAAATGTGAATTATGTAGAAAAACTAATGGGACGCTGCGAGTTGTTAGCTTTTCAACAAATCAAGATTGCTGTGTGTCCCTTTAAGGTCCATAATTAATATGTTAATAAAACAAGTTACAACCCTATGCTGGGTTTTTTTTAAAGTTGTGTCAAAGGTTTTGAACATAGTTCAGCATCAACATGTATTCTCCGTTATATGTACACGTAAGTCAGTTCAATAAAACTGTGTACTTCTACGTCTCAAATGAAATGATGAGTATTTTTTATTGAGTATTAAATAAGCAAAACTACTTTTCACATCACTCTCATTGCCATGGATGACAGGCTAAATGCATGTGGGAGTAAACCAGCATGCACAGATCATTGTGAAAAACTTGAGTGTCAATTAGTGTTGAGAACAAGAACTGTAGATGTAGTTCAAGATAATCCATTCAATTTATTGTTCAATACTTGGATCCATTACAGTTGTATACCGTAACCTTGTGTTGTGTAAATGGCAGCATCTTGTCTGAAAAATAAAGAAAATGCAAACACTGAGTATTACAACTTAAATATCTGCTGTACATGAAATACTAAAACTTGATCACTTTTAATAATATACAAAATATGTATTTTAAATAGAACCTATACAGGCCAAATAAAATAAAAATTAAACCTGTGTTTACATATCATTGTCAATAAAAGTGGGCCAGTATATTTATTTGGTATCAAATATTTACTTGTTATCATTTTTTTACTCCATGAATTATATTTAGACCACAAGAACATTAAATAAAGAAAAGTCTGACTGGCTGCAGGCATAAACATATTAAAACAGATTATATTATTTTTTTACGTCAGAATAACTGATTATTATTTCAATAAAAAGAGGAGTCAGCAGTGTATTAAGGGAGTTGGTCTGGTTTAATACAGTAAACACAGTCCTGTATATTTAATTCGGTCTTAGTCAATATACAATTTACTGAAAAAGATTACCAAATGTTTGTTTTTTTAATACTGAGAACGTATGTATTGATTAAGATCCTTTTCATGCTTTAATACTGTCTCTCAGTTCCACCTTTCAAGGTAAGGTGTTTTAACTAGATTTATCTAATTATTATTATTTTATTTATTTTTTGGCATTGATGTGAAATGCTTCCCCACCATACAAATAAGTTCTGCTTACAAACCTCTATGAAATAAATCAATCTTGTTTTTGTGAGCTCCTCCAACCTCACCTCATCCAACCAAGAGTCGCATTTCAGATCAGAATATGTAAGATGCAGGCATCATGTCTGTGAGACTGATGTCTCCCTATGAAAAAAATAATGACACAGTGTATAAACGAAATTGCCAAATTTCATTTGGATCTGAACATTTCGCTGAAATTAAATAATAATTAGATAGATCTATGCATTCAATTCTTATTTCTATGTACTGTTACTTAGAAAATGTGTTCATCAGGGCTTTTTTCCACAAAATTGGGAAGAGGCCCAGGCCTGTCATGTTGGGGAAAAAAGTCGAGCTTATTTCTCATTTTGGGAAAGATGTAAGATTTTACCAATTAAGTAAATTTGACAATACTATGCTTTATTTATATTTTCAGCCAACAGTTATTATAATTACTGTTTCTCAGTCAGAACTGACTCCACAGACAAAAACACATTGCAGAATTAATGCTTTTTCTCAAATTCTGAGACAATGCTGCTTTCTGATTGGCAAATATTTCTGCCACAATTGGGGAACAAACAGTCAAGTTCTCAATTGGGAAAGAGGCCTTTTAGTCAAGTTCTCAATTGGGAAAGAGGCCTTTTAGAGGTGTCTCTGTTACATAAGGTAAAAAAGCCCTGTTCATGGTACACAGATCACTTTAGCGGAGTCAATCACATAATATTGAACTGGGATGTAGCGTATATTTTGTTTTTAATTGAAAACCAAGTGTTGCAGTATTTAGCATTTCATTGAACACATTTTAAGTAGGGTTTGTAGAGAAAATATGCAGGAGGGACGTAGAAGAGAGGGGAAGGGGGTTGGGGATAGTGGTGGGGGCAGCAAGGCCTTTTTACCAGTTTTGGGGAAGGGGCCTTTTGCTCTTAATTGGGGGTGGAATACATAAATGGGGAATGAAATTTCCAAGGTAAGTTTAAAAAGTGGTGAAGTCTGCATGCTTTTAAAAGAAATGAGAGTGGGGAATGGGCCTTTTACAGGCCGCTTCAAAGAAGGGTAAAAAGTCCATGGGGAGGGTATGCATCAGCTGCCTTTGGGTAAATGTAGAGAAGGGGGTGGCAGGGATGTGGTTTAGAAGGCAAACATTAAAAGTGACCAGTTCCTGTGCATGGCCATGCAGCATATGTGGGGTTTGACACTGGCCATTAAAGGCATACCATAAGGTGTTCCCCTTCACAGGGTTCAGGGCTGAGGGTCTCCCAGCGGTTTTGGGGAACAAGGGAACATATTTTTGGGGAACAAAGCAAAACGTTTTGGAGATCACCGGGTCGTATTGTCAGGGAACAAGGGAACATGGACCACCCCTGGAAGGGCCTCATGTCTATGGCTACAGGTCTTGTTATACAAACAAGAATGATTCTGAGAGAGGAATCATATGAATAATTCAATGAAGTCAACAACTGTCACGGCTGATCCAGTTATGTTTACTATTTACACAGTTTGTCAACTTTAACACCATCGATGTGCTTGGCAAATTTCAAGAAAACACTGCATAAACAAACCAAAGAACAGTTGTACATGTACACATTTGAACTTACGTGTTATTTGCCTGCAAAGTTCTAAGACAGTCAACCGTTTCCTTCATTACGTTAACCTGTGTATATTTCCAATTATATATCCCAGTGTGAACACCCTGCATCAGATAAACTATCAAAACTCAGTGGATTCAACGTTTACCAACCAGTAAACACATTCTACGTATTGATGACGTAATCCAAAACTGACATTTTACAAAAATCGTTCACTCCTGTAAACTAGGTACGCGTAAAATTGATAACTGCGGTCTGAATCGACGTTTTTACAAAAAGAAAATGGCGGCGTTTTGTGTTTTTTTTAATGAAATAGTCCGGCAAACACTAAAAAAATAATTCCTGTCGCGGAGTATCAAAATGATCAAAAAAGCTGAATAATTAGTTCCTGGCGTTCCCACTGTAACGTTGCGTATAAAAGAGTTCGTGTTTTACCTCTTTACAAAATAGCAGTTTACGTCAACTTTTTAACAAACCAACAACAATGTTTTGTATAACATGCATTATTTTTATAAGCTGTCACAAATAATAAGTTTATGACTCAGATCTGGGTGAATTTGTAATAAATAAAATAGTTTCAGTTAATAAACTTGCGTAGTGTTACAGGTTTAACTCAACCAATCAAAATCGTTCCAGGTTGTATTATGTGATAAAATAAGTTCATACATTAAAGGTATTGTCTACTGGTGCGTTAGCTGTTTGGTTCAGTATATATATATACAACTTTTATGTGTTAAAGGGACACACGGCAATCTTGATTTTTTAAAAACTCACGGCGTCCCGTTAGTTTTTCTCTTCACTTGCATTTGTTCCATCATTAATAGTATTTGTTAGAATAGTTCAAAGCAAATTATTTTTACATATTACTAACATTTTATAATAGTGCATCAATAATACATTTAAAATATTGGTGAAATAATAAAGATAATTGAAATTTCAAGTTTTTATTTAATCATATGCAAGCAGTTTTAAAGCCAAAATGACGCAGGATAAGTAAATTGAGGAGTAAATTTTAATGTTTGAATAAAACTCAAGATTGCCATATGTCCCTTTAAAACACAAACTCAAAACAATTTTATATATGGAGAACTCGGGAGAGTCCCTTTAACAATTGAACGTATGGTCTATATTATCCGGCTGTGGTTAACAATTACACGTACGAGTGATCGCAAATATATAAAAAAAATATGTATGATGTTATGTTAGATGATCTGATTGTAAACCCAAACAAATTAAACTGGGCATCTCAAGTTAAAGGGTTATTGGAACGAACAGGATTTAATGAAGTTTGGTATTCTCAAGGAGTAGAAAACATAACGTATTTCATTAATATATTTAAACAACGAATTAAAGATATGTTTATACAAAATTGGAATGCTGAATTATCGGCTTCTACTAGAGCGAGTACATACAGAATAATATCAGATTTCAGGTTTAAGTATTAATAGATGTACTAAATATAAAGAAATTTAGAGCTTTTTTTTTCAAAACTAAGAGTCTCTAGTCACAGGTTAGAAATAGAAACTGGTCGATGGCATAGACCAAATAAAACGCCCAGATCCGAAAGAAAATGACAGCTTTGTAATTTACCAGAAGACGAATTTCACTTTGTATTGGAGTGTTCACTATATCATGATATTAGAAAAGAATATATTAACAAATATTTTTGGAAACGGCCAAACATACCAAAATTTATTGAACTTATGACAACAGAAAACTAGAGTTTATTAAAGAAACTGTCAGTTTTCATTAGTAAGAGTTTTAAAAGAAGAGACGACATGTTTTATAAATAAATATCACTTTTCTCCATTTTTGTCCACAGATATAAATGTGTACTGATCAGTATTTAGGACTAATAATTTAAAAATATATATTAAACACTTATATACTTAATAGTTGTCAAATACGTTTTAACTAGTAACATATACAGATGATCTTGAAACTCACCTATAAAATTATACAAATTGTCATTAACTGGAAAATATTGTGTGTATTTCATATACATGTTTATATGTATGTACTATTTGCATGTGAACTGTTGGGCGTAATGCCTTATGTTTGAATAAAAAAATAAAATAAAAATATCTAAAAAAAAACGATATAATTATGAACAATGAGGTATAGCTGTAGAGAAACTAAACCTCGTTTTAAAATAATTCATCAATTTGTATAAAAATCGGATTAGGAATTTTAATAAAAACTAAACAACGAATGTTCTGAAATTCAATGTAACACATGTTAACTTGAGGAATGGCACCGCCAAATCGTAGAAAACCGGCGTAAAGACTAGTGAACAAACAAACAGAGGGAAAGCACAGCTAACTAGAGATTCCTTATTAAAGGTACACTCTTCAGAAGCGAAATGGTTTATCATTTTCCCTATATTAGTTATAACTAGCTCACTGACCTTCTAACCAAATATATATATTTAATCAGCTAATAATTTAAAAAGATTATTATCATTAAAAAAACACACAAATAAATAGAATAAAATATCCGATTTTTATGCAAAAACACTGTAAAAAAAAAAAAAACGAAAAAAAACAACAACATCTCCTTGAATTATACTAACCATCTTTTTCCTCAGTGCTTATGTATAAATTGCTTTTACTAATCGTGTTATTGTGTATAAATTGTATTTGTGAACTTGTGTTATATGATGAAAAACTTTGTAATAGTTGAATTCAATAAAATTTCTTCTGCATACAATTAAATTTTCAATTTTCAATTTTCTTCGTTATTCTACCAACTGTTTAAATATATAAATGGTTTAATTTGGTCTACATGATAAGAATATTGTTATACAGTTAGCAAAATATATTAGTACAGCTTTAGCAATCTTGATTAATTAAACAATATATACAGCTATTTTGTATTTTCATCTCCTGTATCAGTTATTTAATATTAATATTGCTCATAGCAAAGTGTACTTTTGTCTACAATTACTTGACTTATTATACACGAACATTTATGTACATGTATGTATATATATATTACATATTTGTCTGTGATTTGTATAGGAAATACAGGGAATAGAAAAGCTACTCTACTGGGAAATATCTCCCAGTACGGAACATTGCTCGGCCTTTTCCGTCAGTGGCGGGAATGCCAAATGACGTTCCGATTGCTTTACGGACGTCGTCGTCAGATTCCGCCACTAGGAAATAACGATTACGGAAATTAACGAAGAGTTCCGGTTCCATTTGTTTTGTTTGTATGACGTAACGTCGTCTTGGCTTTCTCGTGCAAACTGTTGTAAAAAGGCGTGAATCATTAGAAATATTAATAAAACATCATTTTAAATTATGTAATATATAGTTTAATAACCAGTGTTTTTGAGATACTGAAAATATCTCCCTCGGTAGAGAAATGGCCCCGATATAAGAACGAGTGCGGCCGGAGCACGAGTTCTTATATCGGGGCCATTTCTCTACCGAGGGAGATATTTCCCGTATCTCAAAAACACTGGTTATTAAACTATATATAACAATGTATAACAAGTTAAAGAGTCTCCGTGGCCGAGTGGTAAACCTTCGCCTCTCACCGCTGCGGGTTCGATTCCCACTGGGAGCTCGACTTGTAAGTGTCGGTTCTTATTGATGGCGGGACTCGTGTACAGTACTGGTTCTACCCAGGAAAAGTGGGTGGTCTGCCTCCACAACAAAATATCGACCGTCATATATAACCATACATGTGTTGAAAATGACGTAAAACACCATACAAACGAACAAACAAATATGTACATATATAAATAAAATATATGTTCTGTTCTGTTCTTTAATTTGGTCAACAGTTAGTTATATAAAAAAACAACTGAGTTCTAATACTTGAACTATTCTAATACTAGTAATTAATATTGCAAAAATGCAGGTTATGTACATGTTGAAAAACTGACGGGACGCCGCGAGCTTTAGACAAATCAAGATTGCCGTGTCCCTTTAACTCAGTAGGGTTCAAATCACTCGCTGTTGTTTAAGCCCCTCCTGTCAATAATGCCCCGACGAAGCTCCAGCTGTCAATTATGCCCCTAAATGGCGGTTCACAACAAAAGGGACGCAACACATATATACTGCGATTTTATTGTGAAAACGCTATTTATAACAGATTAAGGGGAGGAAATTTGTATTGTAATCGTTAAGTTGAAGCACACGTCGATATTAAAAAAAACACATGCTATTGTGTTAGAGTTATCAAATAGATTAGATGTATATGTTTCTTATATTTTGCCACTATCTACACGCAATTTCATTTATTATGTGCAGTTCTGTTTACGAATAACCGATTACCTCGTGTATAGCTCTCCATACACACGGACCTATGACTTTACACACCTCCTTCGGAGGATGGCATACTTTCATAGTAGGCTTATCTTACCCGAGGAAATCGAACCTGTGAAGTCTGGGACGAGAGGCAAGTATGATCAAGTATGCTAACCACTCATCCACCACAACAATATGACTGGAAGAAATTGTTATTTTCAATACACAGGTAGAAGGAAATAAACATAAAAAAGAAAACAAAAAAAAGAAAAACAAATCAGAAAAAAACTTCTTTCTTTTTTGTTATATTATATTTTTATATAGACATGTATAGAAACATCAAAACATAACCACAGTGTTCTCTTACATGGGGTAGGATTGCTTTTGACTATGGTCTCTTACATAGTGTATGCTTGATTTTGACTATGGACTCTTACACGGCGTCGAATTGTTTTTGACTATGGTCTCTTACATGGGGTAGGATTGTTTCTGGTGTACAGTTTTTCATTTATTTGATATGCTCTGATGTTGTGCTCTGCTGTTATATACATGTCTACTGCGGTCTCTTACATGGGGTAGGAATTGTGGGTAGGATTAATTTTGGTATACAGTTTTGCAATTATTTGATATGTTTTGATATTTGTATACAAGTCTAGACAAAAACAAAAAATCAGATTTTTTGATTTTTTTAAGATCTTTCTTCTTCTTTTTTTTTTTTAGATCCAAACGCGTTCCTCCTTCAACCTTTGTTTCAATACCGTTCTTCTAGTTACAATTGATTGCAAATCGGGTCCTGGTATGGTCTGGGATGTCGTGTTCTAAGGTGGATATAATATATAGGCATGGAATGTCTTCGATTCCTAGCACACATTCTCTAATTCACAAAAAGCGGAGTATACATCTGTCATGATGCTATGCATAACTTTCACGCAATAACTTTCACGCACAGTGCCGTAACCAGACATAAACTTACACCGAGGCAAAGAAATATATTGGGTGAGAAGTGGTTCGTGGGTCGGGGAGGGCAAGCGCGGATCCGGCGGGTATGGGTGCACCAGGCTAAAATCTGAAACATAATAATTATATGTATATAGTAAGCTTTTGTTGGTTGGGGTGTACATGTGGTAGTGGGATGGGTCTAGGGGTGGGTCCAGTGCGGGCACCGGGAGCACCCCACCTAAAATCTGAAACGTGTGTATTTTGATTGTTCTTTGGTTGTTAGTTAGGAAGGGGTTGGGGGCATGGGCGGATCCAGTTTGCTTAAATCCATAAAATAAAGTCTTCTTACTTTAGAAAAAATCTGGGGAGCATGCACCCTCCTCAGGGGCGGATAAAGGATTTGACATTGGGGTGGGGCGCAAATTAAAAAAACAAGTAATAACCAAAACACACACACGCACGCACACACACACGCACGCACGCACGCACGCACGCACGCACGCACGCACGCACGCACTCACTCACTCACGCACGCGTTGTTTCCAGTTAAGGGGTTGATGCGCAACTTTAAAAAACACTATTTACAGCCAACCCACAACCACTGCCCCCTCCCCCCAAAAAACACAAACAACACTCAACAACAACAAAAAGCACAAAACACAAAACAACAACTGTTTTTGTCACATAATGCGTACAAGTCAACATTGCATATTGAGTTTTGACGCATTATATGAATAATCACATTCGGTTTCTGTTTAAAAAATAATTAGGTAGTAGTAACGGCTTAGGAAGTAAACAGTAGGCGAATGTGAGAATACATACAGGGGAGAAGCCATATAAATCAAATATATTAAGCCATTCTGTTATATTTCGTTAAATGATAGCAAGTGATACTGTCTAGGTGATGTGAGAGATATCTTGATAAGAGAAATACGATGTCTCTGTCATCTGTTAACTTTAATTTTGTTCCCCGTGAGGTTGCGGGGTAGAATACACCCACTGCAATCTCACAAAGACACCGTCACATACAGAGGGGTCGGACACACACATTCTTAATTTCATACTCATTTTGTCATTTTTTATCATGCCTATTCAAGGTTTATATCATGAGACCGCGTATGCAAACGTGGAAACGTGGCTCCATCGTAAATGGAGTGTCTATTATAGAATTTGCAGCAGTTCTGCAGTTTTGCAGGTAAGAAGGTTCTAGGCCCAATCTTCATATTTTATGTTGATGTAAATGGAGGATGAGCAGCCTGGCACGTTCGTTCCTGTTAGGCGCCATATAACCTTTCATGTGTTGTTGCGCCTTAAAACACAAATCAATTCAATTAACATTTTTTTAAACAGTAGTCGAATGTGAGTACGCATACAGGAGAGAAGCCATATCAGCTATATACAGTAAGATATTAGGCGATGTGAGAGATATTTCTATTGTCCTTTAATTTTCCGAATAGGCCTAGTTACTCATTTTAGCAAAGTAGAAGTTACTAGTGACTAATTAACTGCTATACCAGCCGCATTTACGCATTACTCGTGGATATGAATGTGTATGCTCTTTTTTTAATTCATATTTCCTAAGCAGTTACTACTTCCTAATTAGAAGTAGATGTTACTAGTGCCTTGGAATTAACTGAAATATTAGCCGATACATATGAGTATACAGGAGAAATACCATATTATATCATTTAACGAAATAAAAACTTAATATATATGACTTATTTGGATGTTATCCTGCATGAATACACACATTCGCCTACTGTTTAAATTAATTACTCTTAAAGGGTGTTAGAGACATCTCTCACATCGCCTAGACATTACCACTTACTATTTTTAAAAAACAAAACTGTCCTTTAGCTTAATTATCACCTCTTCCATCTATAATATACCAGTCGGTTTATTTGCAAGAACACGATTTATTAATGCATGTGAATTGATGAATACTATTGGTATAGTATGTGTAACCTTATCAAATCTTGTACACATGCATAGAGAATCTGCATATAATATAAGAACAATGTTCGTGTAGGGTGTGTGTTGTGGGGGTTGCGGGGAGGGACATACTCTACCCACCCATTTCAGATTAGGGGAGAGGCGCTGTCCCCGCTGTTTCTAATTATAGATACTGCACACGATCTAGTCTAATTATCATGGCAGCGTCGTTTCCGAGGAAAGCTCCACGGGCCTTTTGCCTCATTAACACTGAAATTCAAAGAGATATGTCATGAGCATATATATGGTATGGCTCTTCCTACATGGGACTGGTCTACGTCTTAACATTTCCTTCGAAGGATGGCATAAGATTCAAAGTAACTTGCCCGAATAATGAAAGGTCATTTGCCCAAAATCCTCACTTGAAATAAAACATTGCCTGCAAATGACAGAGTAAGCGAAATGACAAGTGTCAGTACACACTGGTGAGAAACCGTTTCAGGTACAATATCAGAGTTTATGAATATATGGTCCCTTTCGCGTATCAATAAATTCACCTAAGCAGTTTATTATGTCCCTCAGGACTGTACTGACGCTAGCTGTGTTGATATTGTCCTTGATGACAGTACTGAACCCAGAGAAGCTGGCAGGTGATATTTTCACAGAGATTAGTATTGACTGTATCCGTTTATTGTTTCGCTGAGGACAGTACTGACACACGATTTAAAACAACCTTAATGCATTAAAGCAGACCATTTTTAAAAATAAAAACGTCCTTTAGTTTAAATACCACCCATTTTTTCTGTCATTATAAAGTACCAGTAGCTTTATATGCAAGAACATGATGTCTTGATTAATACTTTTGGTATATTCTAGCAGCGAGAATCGTAGCTCTTACGGTGCGTACCTACAACAGAGTTACTGTGATGCCCTTTTAGAATAAGTAGGTATCAGGGTCGATCTTATCAAGACAGGTTCATGAAGAGAACAAGGAATGCATGCATAAAAAGCCGTCATACAGCAATAGATTAAACGTTAACAACCAAGCGTGCATGCATAAAACTCACCAAAGAGAAGAATACCTCATCGATCTAGACATTTTCGTACGACTAGTTCATGTTTTTCATGTCAATATCTCTGAAATGTTTACATTTCGACATATCTCGCGCTGACACGTATTCTGTGTTTTGAAACTTAAACCCGAACACAGCTAACACAAATCGACAACGTTAACAGGCAAACGTCAGATATGTGAGTAGGTTGTGTTTCTAAATACGGAACAAGACGAGGTGCGGGGAATATACTCTGTCCATCCGTCTCAGGTTATGGGGAGAGGTGCTTTTTTTTTTAACTACACACATTCATTTCTGATTATCATGACAGCCTCGTTTCCGAGGAAGGCTTTGCTGGCATGTTGTCACTGATTAACACAGAATTTCATCAAAATATGTAAGGAGCATAATTATATAGGGTGTGGCCCTTCCTGTACATGGGCCTGGTCAACGGCTTAACATCCCCTTCGAAGGATGGCAGTTTCACAGTACATGTACCTTGCCCGAATAATGAACGGTCATTCATCAAAAGCACTCATTGGGGAAAAAACATTGCTTGCAAACAGGTAGGGTAAACGAAAAGACAAGTATGCATACACACTGGTGAGAAACCGTTTAAGGATATGACTATATTGTCCCTTTTGTGTTTCAAGGAAGTGACCTAAGGAATTTATTTTGTCCTTCAAGACTTTACTGATGCTAATTCTTGAAATTGTCCTTGAGAACAGTACAAAAGCGATGGAAGCTAGTAGGTGCTATTTTCATAGAGTTTAGTAGTACTGACTGTATTCGTTTTAGGACTGGACTAATGCTATCCTGCGATATTGCCCCTGGGGACAGTACTAACGCTAGCTGTTGGTATTGCCTCTGAGGACAGTATCAACGCTAGCTGTTGACATTGCACCCTGAGGACAGGACTAACGCTACCTGTTGATAGTGACTTCTGGACGGTACTAACTCTAGCTGTTGATAGTATCCCTATAATACGCTGGCTGTTGATATTGTTCATGTGGATGTTAAAGACAATAGCTGTTGATAGTGTCCATATAGACAGAACAAAAGCTTGCTGTTGATACCTGTGCATGTTACAGACTAGCTGTTGATATTGTAGTTCTACAGCTAGCTCTTGATAACGCCCACGAGGACATTACTAACGATAACTGTTGATATTACACTTAGGACAGTACTAACGCTGACTGTTGATATTGCCACTGAGGACAATACGAACGCAGGCAGTTGATATTGCCATTGATGACAGTACTAACGCTTGCTGCTGATATTGCCCCTGAGGACGGTACTTACGGTAGAAGTTGATATTGCCCCTGTAAAGCATTACTAACGCTATATGTTGATATTGGCCCCGAAGACATTATTAACGCTACCTGTTGATATTTCCTTTAAGGCTGTAATAAAAGTGGCTATTGATATTGCCAATGAGGACAGTGTTAAAGATAACTGTTGATATTCTCCATGAGGACAAAACTAACGCTAGCTGTTGATATTGCCCCTGGGGACAGTACTAATGCTAGCTGTGGATATAGCCCATTATGACAGTACTAACCCTACCTGTTGATATTGCTCATGAGCACATTACTAACTCTGGCTATTGATTTTGACACTGAGGACAATACTTACGCTGGCTGTTGATATTGCCCATTAGGACAGTACTAACACTGGCTGTTGATGTTGCCCCTTTGGACAGTACTCACACTGGATATTGATGTTGCCCTTTAGGACAGTACTAACGCTGGCTGTTGATATTTCCCCTAAGAACAGTACTAACGCTGGCTGTTTATACTTCCCCTGAGGATATTAATAACGCTGGCTGTTAATAGTGTCCATGAGGACAGTACTAACTCTGGCTGTTGATATTGTCAATGAGGCAAATACTAACGATATATATTGAGATTGCCCCTGAAGGCAGTACTAACGCTAGATGTCGATATTCCACTTAGGACAGTAATAACGCTCTCTGTATTGATATTGTCCCTGGGGCCAGTATTAACGCTGGCTGTTGATATTGCCTATGACGGCAGTACTAACGCTGGCTGTTGATATTGCCTCGGAGGACAGTACTACCACTAGCTGTTGATATTGTATTTGAGGACAGTACTAATATTACCCGTTGATGTTGCCTCTGAGGACAGTACTAACGCTGGCTGTTCATAGTATCTCTATGGTGGTTAAAACAAAGGCTGATGATAGTGCACATGTGGATGTTAAAGACACTAGCTGTTTGTTTCCATATGGACAGTACATATGCTAGTTGTTGATACCTGTGCATGTTACTGACTAGCTGTTGATATTGCACCTGAGGATTGTTCGAACGCTAGCGTTTGATAGTGCTCCTGCGGACATTATTAACGCTAGCTGTTGATAATGCACCTTAGGACAGTACTAACGCTAGCTGTTGATATTGTCACTGACGACAGTACTTACGTTAATTGTTGGTATTGCACTTCTGGACATTACTAACGCTGGCTGTTGATATTGCCACTGAGCATCATACTAACGCAGGCTGTTGATAATGCACATTAGGACAGTACTAACACTAGCTGTTGATATTGCCACTGAGGACAGTACTTACGTTAGTTGTTTGTATTGTACTTCAGGACAGTACTAACGTTTGCTGTTGATATTGCCACTGACGACCATACTAACGCAGGCTGTTGATATTGAGGACAGTACTAATTGTGTTGATATGACCCCTGAGGATAGTACTAACACCAGCTGCTGATATTGCCCTTTAAGATAGTACTAACCCTAGCTGTTGATATTACCCCTGAGGACAGTACTAAACCTAGCTATTGATATGGCCCCTGAGGACAGTACTAATACCAGTTGTTGATATTGACCCTTAGGACAATACTATCACTAACTGCTGATATTGCCCCTAAGGACAGTACTAAAACTAGCTGCTGATATGGCCCCAGAGCACAGTACTAACGCCAGCTGTTGATATTGACCCTTAGGAAGTACTATCGCTAGCTGCTGATATTGCCTCTAAGGACGGTACTAAACCTAGCTGTTGATATGGCCCCTGAGGACAGTACTAACGCCAGCTGTTGATATTGCCCTTTAATATGGTACTAACGCTAGATTTTGATATTGCCCCTAAGGACAGTACTAACGCCAGCTGTTGATATTGCCCCTTAGGATAGTCCTAAACCTAGCCGCTGATATTGCCTCTTAGAACAGTAATAACGCTAACTGTTGATATGGCCCCAGAGGATAGTACTAATTCTAGGTGTTGATATTGCCCCTTAGGATATTATTAAGCTGTTAATATTCGCCCTGAGGAGAGTACTAAACATAGCTATTGATATTGTCCCTAAGAACAGTAATAACCCTAGCTGTTGATATGGCCCCTGAGGACTTTACTATCGATAGCTGCTGATATTGCCCCTAGGGACAGTACTAAAGCTAACTGTTGATATGGCCCCAGAGGACAGTACTAACGTCAGCTGTTGATATTGTCCCTTAAGATAGAACTTACCCTAGCTTTTGATATTGCCCCTGAGGACAGTAATAAACCTAGCTGTTGATATAGCCCCTGAGGACAGTACTAACACCAGCTGTTGATATTGGCCCTAAGGACAGTACTATCGCTAGCTGTTGATACTGCCGCTAGGGACGGTACTAAAACTAGATGTTGATATGGCCCCAGAGGACAGTACTAACGCCAGCTGATATTGCCCTGTAGGATAGTATTAAAAGTAAATATAACCTTAGCTGTTGATAATGCCCTTTAGAACAAAATTAACGCTAGATGTTGATATGGCCCTTAGAACAGTAATAACGGTAGCTGTTGATATGGCCTTTGAGGACAGTACTAATTCTAGCTGTTTATATTGCCCCTTAGGAGATTACTCAGCTGTTGATATTGCCCCTGAGGACCGTAATAACGCCAGCTGTTGATATTGCACCTTAAGATAGTACGCTAGCTGTTGATATTGACCCTAAGAACAGTACTAACGCCAGATGTTGATATTTCCCCTTAGGATAGTCCTAAACCTAGCCGTTGATATTGCCCCTTAGAACAATAATAACGCTAGCGGTTGATATGGCCCCTGAGGATAGTACTAATTCTAGGTAATGATATTGTCCCTTAGGACATTATTAAGCTGTTGAGATTGCCCCTGAAGAGAGTACTAAACGTAGCTGTTGATATTGCCCCTAAGGACAGTAATAACGCCAGCTGTTAACATGGCCCCTGAGGACAGTAATAAACCTAGCTGTTGATATAGACCGAGGACAGTACTATCGCTAGCTGTTGATACAGTCCCTAGGGACGGTACTAAATCTAGCTGTTGATATAGCCCCAGAGGACAGTAATAAACCTAGCTGTTGATATAGCCCCTGAGCTACTAACGCCAGGTGTTGCTATTGGCCCTTAGGACAGTGCTATCACTAGCTGTTGATACTGCCCCTAGGCACGGTACTAGAACTAGCTGTTGATATGGCCCCAGAGGACAGTACTAAACCTAGCTGTTTATATGGCCTCTGAGTACAGTACTAACGCCAACTGCTGATATTGCCCCTAAGGACAGTGCTAACGCCAGCTGTTGATATTGACCAATAGGACAGTACTATCGCTAGCTGATGATACTGCCCCTTAGGAGAGTACTAAATCTAGCAGTTGATATGGCCACAGAGGACAGTACTAAGGCTAGCTGTTGATATTGCCCCTTAGGATAGTACTATCGCTAGACTTAGATAATATCCCTATGGATGTTTAAACGCTGGCTGTTGATATTCCCATGAGGTCAGTTCTTCCGATAGCTGTTGATATTGCCCATGAGGACAGTACTATTGCTAGCTGATGATATTGGCCCTGAGGACACTACTTACGCCAGCTGTTGATATTGTCTATGAGGACAGTATTAACGACAGCTGTTGATATTGGCCCCGAGGACACTACTTACGCCAGCTGATTATATTGCCCCTAAGGACAGTACTAACGTTGGCTGTTGATATGGCCCCTGAGGACAGTGTTATCGCTGGCTGTTGATAGGGCCCCCTGAGGACAGTATTATCGCTAGCTGTTGATATTGGCCCTTAGGGCAGTACTAAAACTAGCAGTTGATATGGCTCCAGAGGACAGTGCTAACGCCAGCTGTTGATATTGCCCCTTAGGATAGTACTATCGCTAGATGTTGATAATATCCCTATGGATGATTAAAAGCTGGCTGTTGATATTTTCCCTGAGGTCAGTTCTTACGCTAGCTGTTGATATTGCCCCTGAGGACAGTTCTAACCCAAGCTGTTGATATGGCCCCTGATAGACATAGATATTTTGCAGTTATCTAGACAAAACGTTAAAATATCTAGATAGTTAGGTAGCTACCTAGTGACAAAAATAGAATACCACCATTCTGGTGATACTTAAATAACTCGTGTATTTATAAAGTACAAATACAAATTATTCACTTGTGTACGTAATATGGTCGGTGAGTACATGCATTGACCTGGACCACATGTGTCCCTAATATGATTTTTCCAACGAATTATACACGTGTCCTTAATTCGACTGAATTACATTATGCGGTCCGAGTATTAACTTTCATACCCATCTAACCCCGTCTCCAAGAAGCGAAAGCGGGGTTGGTTGGGGTATGAAATAAAACCTTAATTTTGGCTTTAAAAAGGTGATTATTGTAAAATTAAATCATTTAATAGGTAATTGTAAACAGGTTATCGCGTTATTTTAGTAAAACATGTTTTTAAACGTGTTTTATTGCCAAAAATATCCGTTATAAAATCCTGCTAATATAAGCTTTCCCATCGCTTAATGGTATTAAGGCGGGACCACGTAATGAGTGGCACGTGTGCGTAATTCTGTCTGGCTCAAATACGGTTCCACATACCACTTTGTATTGCACTGATCATAAGAGGTATATTACCTTTGATTTTCAATATATGTTTGCATATACTAATATCATTAAATGAACTAGTTTTCACTATCGGTTAAGAATGTCTTCAAGTGTGTACATGATTTCCTTATTTTGATATCATTGGTATGTCTGATGCTTGGTGGTATTATATATGTCCTATTACAGTTATATGTTGCCTTTCACTTATAGAGATATAATTAATTAATTGTCAATTAGAAGCCATATCTCATTACTTTCCCGATTACAGAAAAAGTAGTCTCTGGTTCAAGAATCAATAACATTGTGATTAAACATGATTGTTGCGTTTAATTATTTGTTTAGTTTTATTTATCTTCATGTATGTATATATGAAAGTATGTATGTGTGAAAGTATGTATGTGTGTGTGTATGTGTGTGTGTGTGTGTGTGTGTGTGTGCGTGCATGCGTGCGTGCGTTCGTCGTGCATGCGTGCGTAAGTGCGTGCGTAAGTGCGTTCGTGCGTGCTTCTATGTCTCAGCGTAATTACGGGTCTGACGCAATGCTATTTATTTGATCTTTGGAGATTGGAGCCCGATATTTATATTTAGATTTCGGTGGTACATTTTCAATTGCTTTTATTTTCTACACTTAATTTTCGATTCGGTGGTTCCACTACTCCGGCCGATAAAAGGCTATGGGTATTGTTTAACCACTCATAGGATATGTTGTCTGCTTTTTAATTGAGTCTTTCGGCTGTTACTTTTGATACGCTGGAGCAACTAAATTCCATTTTGTTTATTTTGCTCTTCGGGGCATACACTTTTGTTAGTTACTGGGACGGTTAAACGTATATACTATTGTTTTATGAATACTGAGTTCTGCTATACCCGACACTTGGGTGAGTGAGCGGTAGCTAGCATATTTCACTACCTTCATGAACAGTCAAATGCATATGTATCGTGTTCTGTCGTTTCCAAAGGTCTACTCTCATACTCTTTTAAGTTACATAACGCGGCAGTCGCATACATGCGTCGACCATGACATTGCATTGTGTGATGGTATTATCACATAATGCGTAAACGTCACATATTGCGTATTGAATTTGACGCATTATATGAATAATCATATTCACCGTCATTTCCAAGGAAAGCTCTACGTGTATTTTGCGTCACTGATTAATACATAATTTCATCAAGATCTATAATGAGCAAATGGGACTGTTCAACGGCTTAAAATCTCCATCGAAGGAGGGCGCACGTGTCACAGAACCTTGCCCTAATAATTAACGGTCAATTAAAGCTCTCATTTAGAAAAAAACATAAAGGTAGGGTAAACGAAAAGACGACTATGCATACACATACACACTGGTGAGAAACCGTTTAATATTAAATATCACAAGTTATGAATATATTGTCCCTTTCGCGTATCAAGGAAGTGACCTAATCAATTTAATTAACCGTTCAGGAGTTTACTGACGTTAGCTGTTGATATTGTCTTTAAGTATAGTACTGAAACAATGGAAGCTAGTAGGTGATATTTTCGCAGAGTTTAGTATTAACCGTATCCGGGTTTTTTTTCACTGAGGACAGTATTGACACATGATTTAAAAGAAAACAATTATTATATTAAAGCAGATCATTAAAAACAAACTGTCGCTTATTTGCCCTACTTTCTTCTGGCTTTATAAACTACCAGCAGGTTTATGTTTGTACAAGCATTTTATTTCTTACTTAAATATTGTGACTTGCGGAATACTCTTGTTATATTCTTAGTGATATTATCCAAGAATGTACACATGTACAGGTGATCAACACATAAAGTAAGCAAACTTATCGGGAAGGGCGGGTGGATGGGGTGCGGTGAGGTGGGGTGGGGGAGGGGGGGGGGGGGTTGGGGCGGGAAATACACTGCCTATCACTCTCGGATTTCATGTGCTGCATACACACTGGTGAGAAACCGTTTAAGATTAAATATCGCAGGTTATGAATATATCGTCACTTTCGCGTATCAAGGAAGTGACCGAAGTAATCTAGTTTGTCATTAAGAACTTTACTGACGCTATCTGTTATTGTCCTAGAGCACAGTACTGAAGCGATGGAAGCTAGCAGGTGATATTATTGCAGAGTTCAGTGCTGATTGTGTCCTTTTTTTGCCCTGAGGACAGTATTGTCACATGATTTAAAACAATATAATTATTATATTAAAGCTGATCATTATTATATTAAAGCTAATCATATAAAATAGCCTATTGCTTAATAGCATACCTTTCTTCTGGCTGTATAAGTTACCAGTAGGTTTTTATGCAAGCATTTGATCTCTTAAGTAAAGTGTGACTTGGTGAACATTATTGTTATATTCTTAGTTCTTATTATTGTTAACCCTTTTGTGTTAGTGATGTTGTTTGCATTTATTATTTCTTTTGCCTTCTTGTTTGTCTGTTTGCGTGTTTTGGGGTTTACTTTGTTCTGTGAAAGCTGCAATTCCTATTCGATTTCTATACCTATTTCTATTATTTCAAGCATGTTCACGTGTATAGGTGATTCACACATAAAGTAAGCAAAATATCCGGGTGTGTTGTGGTAGGGTGGGGGAATATACTCTGCCCACTATTCTCAGATTAGGGAATAGAGGCAGCATACTCGTACACACTGGTGAGAAACCGTTTAAGATTAAATATCACAGGTTTTGAATATATCACTTTCGCTCATCAAGGAAGTGACCAAAGCCGATAATTTTGCCCTCAGGACTATACCGACACTAGCTGTTCACATTGCCCCTGAGGACAGTACTAACGGTAACTGGCTGTAGATATTGCACCTGAGGAAAGTAGTAAGATTATCTGTTGATATTGCCCCTGAGGACAGTATAAACAACATATGTCAATAAGGTCCTTAGTGAGGTCCTTAGTGACAAAACAAACATTGTCTGTCAATTAAGTCCCAAGCAACAATTCCGGCGCCATCTGTCAATAAGGTCCATATACACAATACTGACGTCATCTGTTAATAAGATCCCTTTCAACAATACTGACGCCGTCTGTATATTAGGTCCCTATAGACAATATGAACGCCATCTGTCAATAAGGTCTCTATGGACAATACCCACACCATCTGTCACTAAGGTACCTGTACTCAATACACACTTCATTTATCAACAAGGTCCCTATGGACAATCATGACGCCATCTACCAATACGGTCCGTTTCAACAATACTTACACCATGTGTCAATAAGGTCCATAAAGACAACACAGACTACGTCCATTCAGATCATATTGACGCCGTCTGTCAATAAAGTCCCTATTGACAAAAAATACACCATCTGTCAATAAGGTCCATTAAGACAATACTGACTCTATCAGCCAATAAGGTCCCAATCAACAATACTGACACCATCTCTCAATAAGGTCTCTATAGACAATAATGACACAATCTTTCAATAAGGTCCCAAGATAAAAAAACTGATGCCACATGTCACTATTGTCCCTATTTGCTATACATCTGTCAATAAGGTCCCTATGCACAATACAGACTCGACCCATAAAGACCACACTAACTCCATGTATCAATAACGTCGTTATTGACCAAACAAGCACACTGTCTTAATAAGTTTCTGATAGGAAATACTGAGGCTATCTGTCAATAAGGTCCCAATCAACAATGATGGCAAAATCTGTGAATAAGGTTCATATATACAATACTGACGGGATCTATCAACAATATTGACGCCATCTGCCGATAAGATACACTATCAACAGTAATGACGCCACCTGTAAATATGGTCCGTATAGACCATACTGACGTCATCTGGCGATAATGTCACTATTGAAAATACTGAAACAAACTGTCAAAAAGGTCCCTATAGACACTGTGTACGTAATCTGTCAATACGGTCCTTATAGTCAATATAGGCACAATGCATCAATTGGGACCCTATATCCAATATGAACTCCATCTGTCAATAAGGTTTCTTTGGACAATACCAACATCATCTGTCACTAAGGTACCTGTATCCAATACAAACTTCATTTGTCAACAATGTACCTGAGTACAATAATGACGCCATCTATCAATAGGATCCCTTTCAACAATATTTACGCCATGCGTCAATATGCTCTCTATAGACAACACATACTATGTCTGTCAATAACGGACCATACTGACGCCATCTGTCAATTTGTCAATAAGGTCCATGTTGACAATACTTACGCCATCTATCAATAAGGTTCCTATAGACAGTGCATACGGCATCTGTCAATAAGGTCCTTACAGACAATACAGTCGGCATCTGTCATTAGGTCCCTATAAACAGTACAGACGGCATCTGTCAATAATGCACCTTTAGACAATACTGACGCATTCTGTCAATAAGGTCCCTATAGACACTACTTACGCCATCTATCAATAAGGTTCCTACAGATTGTACATACGGCATCTGTCAATAAGGTCCTTACAGACAATACAGTCGGCATCTGTCATTAGGTCCCTATAAACAATACAGACGGCATCTGTCAATAATGCACCTATAGACTATACTGACGCATTCTAATAAGGTCCCTATAGACAATACTTACGCCATCTGTCAATAAGGTCCCTATAGACAATACAGACGGCATCTGTCAATAAGGTCACTATACATAATACAGACGGCATCTGTCAATAAGGTCCCTATAGACAATACTTACGCCATCTGTCAATAAGGTTCCTATAGACAATACAGACGGCATCTGTCATTAAGGTCCCTATACATAATACAGACGGCATCTGTCAATAAGGTCCCTATAGACAATACAGACGGCATCTGTCAATAAAGTCCCTATACATAATACAGACGACTTTTGTCAATAAGGTACCTATAGACAATACAGGCGGCATCTGTCAATTAGGTCCCTATTCATAATACAGACGCCATCTGTCAATAAGGTCCCTATAGACAGTACAGACGGCATCTGTCAATATGGTCCCTATAAACGGTACATACGGCATCTGTCATTAATGCCCCTATCGAAAATACAGACGCCATCTGTCACTAATGCCCCTACAGACAATACATACGGCATCTGTCAATAAGGTCCCTATAGACAATACAGACGGCATCTGACAGTAAGGTCCCTACAGACAATACAGACGGCATGTGCCGATAAGGTCCCTATACACAATACAGACGGCATCTGTCAATGAGGTCATTATAAACAGTACAGACGGCACTTGTCAATATTACCCCTATAGAAAATACTGACGCCATCTGCCAATAAGGTCGCAATATACAATACAGACGGCATCTGTCAATAAGGTCTCTATAGACAATACTTACGCCATCTGTCAATAAGGTCCCTATAGACAATACAGACGGCATCTGTCAATAAGGTCCCTATACATAATACAGACGGCATCTGTCAATAAGGTCCCTATAGACAATACAGGCGGCATCTGTCAATAAGGTCCCTATACATAATACAGACGCCATCTGTCATTAAGGTCCCTATAGACAGTACAGACGGCATCTGTCAATAAGGTCCCTATAAACGGTACATACGGCATCTGTCATTAATGCCCCTATCGAAAATACAGACGCCATCTGTCACTAATGCCCCTACAGACAATACAGACGGCATCTGTCAATAAGGTCCCTATAGACAATACAGACGGCATCTGACAATAAGGTCCCTACAGACAATACAGACGGCATGTGCCAATAAGGTCCCTATACACAATACAGACGGCATCTGTCAATGAGGTCATTATAAACAGTACAGACGGCACTTGTCAATATTACCCCTATAGACAATACTGACGCCATCTGCCAATAAGGTCGCAATATACAATACAGACGGCATCTGTCAATAAGGTCTCTATAGACAATACTTACGCCATCTGTCAATAAGGTCCCTATAGACAATACAGACGGCATCTGTCAATAAGGTCCCTATACATAATACAGACGGCATCTGTCAATAAGGTCCCTATAGACAATACAGACGGTATCTGTCAATAAAGTCCCTATACATAATACAGACGACTTTTGTCAATAAGGTCCCTATAGACAGTACAGACGGCATCTGTCAATTAGGTCCCTATAGACAATACAGGCGGCATCTGTCAATAAGGTCCCTATACATAATACAGACGCCATCTGTCAATAAGGTCCCTATAGACAGTACAGACGGCATCTGTCAATAAGGTCCCTATAAACGGTACATACGGCATCTGTCATTAATGCCCTTATCGAAAATACAGACGCCATCTGTCACTAATGCCTCTACAGACAATACAGACGGCATCTGTCAATAAGGTCCCTATAGACAATACAGACGGCATCTGACAATAAGGTCCCTACAGACAATACAGACGGCATGTGCCAATAAGGTCCCTATAGACAATACAGACGGCATCTGTCAATGAGGTCATTATAAACAGTACAGACGGCACTTGTCAATATTACCCCTATAGACAATACTGACGCCATCTGCCAATAAGGTCGCAATATACAATACAGGCGGCATCTGTCAATTAGGTCCCTATTCATAATAAAGACGCCATCTGTCAATAAGGTCCCTATAGACAGTACAGACGGCATCTGTCAATATGGTCCCTATACATAATACAGACGGCATCTGTCAATAAGGTCCCTATAGACAATACAGACGGTATCTGTCAATAAAGTCCCTATACATAATACAGACGACTTTTGTCAATGAGGTCCCTATAGACAGTACAGACGGCATCTGTCAATTAGGTCCCTATAGACAATACAGGCGGCATCTGTCAATAAGGTCCCTATACATAA
This sequence comes from Cyrtodaria siliqua, assembly GCA_037043455.1. NCBI lineage: Eukaryota > Metazoa > Mollusca > Bivalvia > Adapedonta > Hiatellidae > Cyrtodaria > Cyrtodaria siliqua. Next base: position 67,954 of record JAWPHD010012803.1, read on the forward strand.
TACAGACGCCATCTGTCATCAAGGTCCCTATAGACAGTACAGACGGCATCTGTCAATAAGGTCCCTATAAACGGTACATACGGCATCTGTCATTAATGCCCCTATCGAAAATACAGACGCCATCTGTCACTAATGCCTCTACAGACAATACAGACGGCATCTGTCAATAAGGTCCCTATAGACAATACAGACGCCATCTGACAATAAGGTCCCTACAGACAATACAGACGGCATTTGCCAATAAGGTCCCTATACACAATACAGACGGCATCTGTCAATGAGGTCATTATAAACAGTACAGACGGCACTTGTCAATATTACCCCTATAGACAATACTGACGCCATCTGCCAATAAGGTCGCAATATACAATACAGACGGCATCTGTCAATAAGGTCTCTATAGACAATACAGACGGCATCTGTCAATAAGGTCCCTATACATAATACAGACGGCATCTGTCAATAAGGTCCCTATAGACAATACAGACGGTATCTGTCAATAAAGTCCCTATACATAATACAGACGACTTTTGTCAATAAGGTCCCTATAGACAGTACAGACGGCATCTGTCAATTAGGTCCCTATAGACAATACAGGCGGCATCTGTCAATAAGGTCCCTATACATAATACAGACGCCATCTGTCAATAAGGTCCCTATAGACAGTACAGACGGTATCTGTCAAAAAGGTCCCTATAAACGGTACATACGGCATCTGTCATTAATGCCCCTATCGAAAATACAGACGCCATCTGTCACTAATGCCTCTACAGACAATACAGACATCATCTGTCAATAAGGTCCCTATAGACAATACAGACGGCATCTGACAATAAGGTCCCTACAGACAATACAGACGGCATGTGCCAATAAGGTCCCTATACACAATACAGACGGCATCTGTCAATGAGGTCATTATAAACAGTACAGACGGCACTTGTCAATATTACCCCTATAGACAATACTGACGCCATCTGCCAATAAGGTCGCAATATACAATACAGACGGCATCTGTCAATAATGTCCCTATAGACAATACTGACGGCATCTGACATTAAGGTCCTTACAGACAATACAGACGGCATGTGCCAATAAGGTCCCTATAGACAATACAGACGGCATCTGTCAATACAATAAGGTCATTATAAACAGTACAGACGGCACTTGTCAATATTACCCCTATATACAATACTGACGCCATCTGCCAATAAGGTCGCAATATACAATACAGATGGCATCTGTCAATAAGGTCTCTATGGACAATACAGGCGTCATCTGTCAATAAGACCCCTATAGACAATACAGCCAGCATATGTCGATAATGTCCCTATGGACAACAGAGACGGCATCTGTCAATAATGCCCTTATGGACAATACAGACGGCATCTTTCAATAAGGTCTTTATAGAAAATACAGACGGCATCTGTCAATAAGGTTCCTATAGACAATACAGACGACATCTATCAATAAGGTCCCTACAGACAATACAGTCGACGTTTGTCAATAAGGTCCATATAAACAGTACAGACGGCATCTGTCAGTATTGCACCTTTAGACAATACTGACGTATTCAGTCAATAAGGTCCCTATAGACAAAACTTACGTCATTTATCAATAAGGTTCCTATGGACAATACACACGGCATCTGTCAATAAGGTCCCTACAGACAATACATAAGGCTTCTGTCAATAAGGTCCCTACAGACAATACAGTCGATATCTGTCAATAATGCCCCTACAGACAATATAGACGGCATCTGTCAATAAGGTCCTTATAAACAATATAGACGGCACCTGTCAATAACGTCCCTATAGACAATACAGACGGCATCTGCCAATAAGGTCCTATAGACAATACTTCCGCCATCTGTCAATAAGGTTTCTATAAACAGTATAAACTTATTGGCAGATGCCGTCTGTATTGTCTATAGGGAGCTTATTGAAAGATGTCGTATGTATTATCTGTAGCGGCATTATTGACAGATGCCGTCTGTACTGTTTATATGGACCTTATTAATAGATGCCGTCTGTATTGTCTATAGGGTCGTTATTGACAGAAGCCGTTTGTATTGTCCATAGGGACATTTTTGACAGATGTCGTCTGTGTTGTCCATAGAGGCCTTATTGACAGATGCCGCCTATATTGTCTATAGGGACCTTATTGACAGAGGCAGTCTGTATTGTCTATAGGTAGCTTATTAAAGATGCCGTATGTATTGTCTGTAGGCACCTTAATGTCAGATGTCGTCTGTATGGTCTATAGGGACCTTCTTGACAGAATGCGTCTGTATTGTCTGTAGGGAAATTATAGACATATGCCGTCTATATTATCTTAAGGGACCTTATTGACAGATGCCGTGTGTATTGTTTATAGGGACCTTATTGACAAATGACGTATGTTTGTCAATAGAAAAAATATTGACAGATGTTGTATGTACTGTCTATAGGGACCTTATTGACAGATGAAGCCTGTATTGTCTGTGGGGACCTTATTGACATATGCCGCCTATACTGTCTATAGGGACCTTATTGACAGATGCCGTCTGTATTGTTATAGGGAACTTATTAACATATGCCGTCTGTATTGTCTATAGGGACGTTATTGACAGATGCCGTATGTTTTGTCTATAGGGACCTTATTGACAGAAACCGTCTGTACTGTCTATAGGGACCTTATTGACAGATTCCGTCTGTACTGTATATAGGGACTTTATTGACAGATGGCGTAAGTATAATCTATAGATGCATTAGTGACAGATGCCGTCTGTATTGTCCATAGGGATCTTATTGACAGATGTCGTCTGTGTTGTCCATAGGGGCCTTATTGACAGATGCCGCCTATATTGTCTATAGGGACCTTATTGACGGATGCCGTCTGTATTGTCTATAGGGAGCTTATTGAAAGATGCCGTATGTATTATGTGTAGCGGCATTATTGACAGATGCCGTATGTACTGTCTATAGGGACCATATTGACAGATGCCGTCTGTATTGTTATAGGGAACTTATTAACATATGCCGTCTGTATTGTCTATAGGGACGTTATTGACAGATGCCATATGTATTGTCTATAGGGACCTTATTGACAGATGTCGCCTGTGTTGTCCATAGGGGCCTTATTGACAGATGCCGCCTATATTGCCGATAGGGGCATTAATGACAGATGCCGTATGTTTTGTCTATAGGGACCTTATTGACAGATACCGTCTGTACTGTCTATAGGGACCTTATTGAGAGATTCCGTCTGTACTGTCTATAGGGACTTTATTGACAGATGGCGTAAGTATAATCTATAGATGCATTAGTGACAGATGCCGTCTGTATTGTCCATAGGGATCTTATTGACAGATGTCGTCTGTGTTGTCCATAGGGGCCTTATTGACAGATGCCGCCTATATTGTCTATAGGGACCTTATTGACGGATGCCATCTGTATTGTCTATAGGGAGCTTATTGAAAGATGCCGTATGTATTATGTGTAGCGGCATTATTGACAGATGCCGTCTGTACTGTTTATAGGGACCTTATTGACAGATGGCGTAAGTATTGTCTGTAGGATCTTATTGACAGATGCCGTCTGTTTTGTCCATATGGAGCTTATTGAAAGATGCCGTATGTATTATGTGTAGCGGCATTATTGACAGATGCCGTCTGTACTGTTTATAGGGACGTTATTGACAGATGGCGTAAGTTTTGTCTATAGGGACCTTATTGACAGATGCCGTCTGTATTGTCAATAGGGATCTTAATGACAGATGTCGTATGTGTTGTCCATAGGGCCCTGATTGACAGATGCCGCCTATATAGTCTATAGGGACCTTATTGACAGATGCCGTGTGTATTGTTTATAAGGACCTTATTGACAGATACCGTCTGTATTGTCTGTAGGGGCATTATTGACAGATGCTGTCTGTATTGTCCATAGGAACCTTATTGGCAGATGTCGTATGTGTTGTCCATAGGGCCCTTATTGACAGATGCCGCCTATTTTCTATAGGGACCTTATTGACAGATGCCGTCTGTATTGTTTAAAAGGACCTTATTGACAGATGCCGTCTGTATTGTCTGTAGGGGCATTATTGACAGATGCTGTTTTTTTTGGCTATACGGACCTTATCGACACATGGCCTCTATATGTCTATAGGGACCTTTTTGACAGAATGCGTCAGTATTGTATGTAGGTGCATTGTCGACAGATGCCGTCTGTACTGTTTATAAGGACCTTATTTATAGAAATCAACTGTTTTGTCTGTAGGGACCTTATTGACAGAAGCCTTCTGTACTGTCTTTAGGGACCTTATTGACAGATGCCGTGTGTATTGTCTATAGGAACCTTATTGATAGATGGCGTAAGTATTTTCTATAGGGACCTTATTGACAGAATGCGTCAGTATTGTCTGAAGGTGAATTATTTACGGATGCCGTCTGTACTGTTTATAGGGACCTTATTGACAGACGCCGACTGTATTGTCTATAGGGACCTTATTGACAGATGTCGCCTGTATTGTCTATAGGAAGCTTATTGACAGATGTCATCTGTATTGTCTATAAATACCTTATTGAAAGATGCCGTCTGTATCCATATGTGTGTTATTGACAGATGCCGTCTATGTTGTCAATAGGGACCTTATTGACAGATGCTGTCTGTATTGTCTATAGGGGTCTTATTGGCAGATGACGCCTGTATTGTCTATAGGGACATTATTGACAGATGTCGTCTGTGTTGTCTATTGCGACCTTATTGGCAGATGGCGTCAGTATTGTCTATAGGGGCATTAGTGTCAGATGGCGTCTGTATTGTCGATAGGGGCATTAATGACAGATGCCGTATGTATTGTCTATAGGGACCTTCTTGACAGATGGCGTCTATATTGTCTATTGCGACCTTATTGTCAGATGGCGTCAGTGTTGTCTATAGGGGCATTAGTGACAGATGGCGTCTGTATTGTCGATAGGGGCATTAATGACATATGCCGTATGTATTGTCTATAGGGACCTTCTTGACAGATGGCGTCTATATTGCCTATTGCGACCTTATTGTCAGATGGCGTCAGTATTGTCTATAGGGGCATTAGTGACAGATGGCGTCTGTATTGTCGATAGGGGCATTAATGACAGATGCCGTATGTTTTGTCAACATCAACCTTATTGACAGATTGACAGATGGCGCCAGTATGGTCTGTAGGTTCATTATTGACAGACATAGTCTGTGCTGTCTATAGAGAACAAATTGACGCAT
>JAWPHD010012804.1:0-32500 GCA_037043455.1 Cyrtodaria siliqua
TTTTCAGCTGAACTTTACGTCTCACAACGCAGTTAATTTTACATTGCTCTACATATGTACCAGGACCCCTCTGTACCATTGTAGAACTTCCTGAATTTTCTTAAAAGTATTTTCTTTGTGAAACTTGACGTTTGTTGCTCGAATTATCCAGCAAACAATACGGGGTTTACAATTTGCTTTTTGTTAATATCAATAGTTTGAAGAGACCCTCTTGAATTTATCCATTTCAATTTCATTTTCAAGTGTATTAGATTCTGAGAAATATTCAGGCATATCCAAACCTGTATGAAATCATGAACTTGTCCCATTCTTGTCACTTGCAACAAAAAAAGAATTGAATTGAATTGAATGTTGTTTAACGGCTCATCAACACAGTATAGTTTATTTAGAGCCGCCCCAGAGAGAGGGGAAGGATACACAGGAATCCGGGAACCTGCCCTACTCTTATTATCGAATAGATTCCTATGGTTCTTTAACGTACTCGGAGGATAGACCGATGCACGGGACCGCCCAGTTTACGTCCCCATCCGACGGACGGGGCTAAGGGAAAGTGTCTTGCCCAAGAACACACCGACGGAACTCAGTGGCACCACGGAGGATTGAACCCGGGGCCTCCGGTTACAAATCCGCCGCGCTACCGACTGCGCAAATTATTTGCACATTTTAAGAAATAAACAAGAACCGAATAACACAGATCTTTTTTTAAGCGCCAAAAAGTTCTTACCGTGACTGGCAAGGGAAATAACTGTTTAGTGAGACCTTAAGGAATCTGATGATTAACATTTCGTAATATTTTCTGATTTCCTTTCATCTCTTCAAGCACTGGGTAATATGAAACATGATAATCCAGTTGTGCTTCAACTTTTACAAAAGTACAATTCTCTTACAGTTGATAATGATATTGTTTTCTGCTGGCTTCCAAGCCATGTAGGAATACGTGATAACGATAGAGCTGATAATGCTGCGAAGGCAGCATTCTATTTGCATATATCGAATGCCAAATTACCTTATACTGGTTTTAAAAGTTGTATTTACACATATATTTGTAACTCTTGGAAATCCGCTTGGGATTTGTCAATGAACAATAAACTCCATTCAATTTAACCTTACTCGGGGAATGGCGTTTTTCTGGTAGACCCATTCGTTGAGAAGAAATTGTTCTATATTGTATACCCTGTTTTGCACCGTTAACGGTCAAACATATCTTGTTGGAATGTTGGACTTTGATCCTATGCGGCAAAGTTACTATAATGTTAATACTATGAACGAGGTATTTCATACTATAAATTTTAGTCTTGTTTTAGATTCCTTGAAAGAAATCAGATTTCACTTCCTTTTTTTTGTATTTATATATACACGAGCATCTTTGTGTTTTACTTATATTGCCTATCAATGCTGCCTTGTTGGTTAGAGAATAGTTCATGGCGGGGATTTCTTTATTTACACTGTCCCGTTTAATTGGGACGACAGTGGGGTAAGTGTGAGGTTAGGTGCTCCCTAGAACCTGGTTTAAACCCGCAGTGGCCTTTTTGCAGCTGACCGTTCAAAGGCGGTTTCCCTACTGTCAACCCTTTTTGTGTTTGTGACGTCATATGCCTTTATTATTACTATTGCCATTCTTGTTTGTCTTTTTGCGTGTTTTGGGGTTTACTGTGTTCTGTGAAAGTTGCATTTCCTGTTCGATTTTTATATTTACTTTTATAAATCATTATAATATGTTCTTATATATATTTACTTATATATGACGGGCATTTGTTGATTTACATATATACATAGTTTATATTACCATCATATTATACCTTATTTGTAAATAGTTTTATTTTTATATTTTTACATTAATTTTTAATTACTACTTCATTTCGTCATCTTTCATAGTTTTTGCGCACAATATGACCTATTAATGTGTCGACGTGCCGTAAAACACCATTCCTTCATTTATTCATTCATTCTTTCATTCATTCATTCATTCATTCAATCCATTCATTCATTCATTCATTCATTCATTCTTGTTTAAACCGGACTTTTAGAGCATAGCTCTTCATTCTTCATTTAAAATTAAAGCTGAAATGAGAAAGGAAAGCTAGAAGTCCCAGTAACAATTAATTAAATTTATTGGACGGCACAGGACTTTGACAATGGTATGACATGGATAAGTGATCATGTAACATATAGCATAAATTAAAAAACAATACTGAGACAAAATCAAAATAACAAGTTCAATGTTTAGGACGGCACACGACTTTGACAATCCTGTACATCGAAGATTAAACATGTAACTTACAGCATAAAATAACGAACATGTAGTAAGTAATACATAATAATATAATAACTAAGATAAAAGTATAAATCAACGTCCAGGACTCTGCATACTCTCTATCACATAACAAGTCACTACTGCCTGGCGGCCAGTCTTCGTCATGTCGGCTACTTGCACATCCGTCAGGGGTAGGTCCGCGTCCGTGAAATGACCCATGTACAGCCTGACCCCCTCACCAGGCAACCGCGCGCGTCCTTTTTGGGCCTTCCACTTTCTTGCTGGTTGACAAGCTGGGGTAGGCGTTGATGGCGATGGTGGCGACAAGGACCTCGTCAGGAACCGACCCGACAATGGCCCTAAGATAGTTGCTGAAAAGAAAACAAGAAATGAGTACGACTATAATAAAACGTACACACTCATGTAAAGCAAAGCAGGAAAAAGAGATGTTTGTAAAACATATATGCTCCAACGTATATGCTCCCTTCAACGACCATGACACAAACATTCCTGCCAAGTTTCGCGTTTGTGGTGGCAGCGGTTCTTGAGTTATCGCGAAGACATGCATTTCTTAGTGATTAGTTTGCACCTTTTGTTACCATGCCAACCACATTTCTTATGCGAATCAATGGATCCAGTGGAAGGTGTACTTTAGTGATAAAGTATATGTACTTACCAATTGTCTTGCAACGACTTGGAAGGTGTACTTTACGTTTACATATTTCAGAATATGTACTTACGAATAGTTCCGCCGTTCAACATAAGTACCACTATCATCTGGAGTCTGTGGGCCATGTCGGGCTGCACTGGATTAGGTGACCCAGGTCCAACTGGTACGTCTAGCTGACGGCGTCCTCGAGTTCATGATACAGTATGGCGTAGCTCCTCTCTCAGGAGAAGGACAAGGCACCACAGGGACGTCGCATGATGGTCCTCGCCCTCTCCTGCACTTTTACCATGTACACGCGGCCGAATATTCTCTTTAGGACATCTTCGAACGCCTCCTGGTCCAATATCTGTATGTTTGGAAACTCGAAAACAGCCTCGTCCTCTGTCATCTCCTCGAACTGTGTCGAAGGCTGAAGTCGAAGACAGGCAAACTGGGATTGTGTGGGGTGGGGGTGCGGGGGCGTGGGGATGGGTGAGGGTTCAAAGTGCGCGACCTCCGAGTCCACTGTCTCCTCCTCGATGACCGGCAAGTGGTTGGTCGAAGTGGTGAGGGGTTCCAAGCGCGCGACCACCGTGTCCACTGTCTCCTCCTCAGATGTCGTTGAAAACGCCTTTATTTTATTACCGTAGTGTTTTAGACGACTCCGACCCAATACTCACATCAACACTAATAAAGGGCAATAAATCAAATCCTATGAAAGGTAAAAAGAAAACCAGCAAACTTGAAGTTCTAAATGTCAAATTTAGGTCATTACTAAATAAATCGGTGAGTTTAAATCCCTTATAGAAACAGAAAAAAACAGACATTCTTATAAGCACCGAGTCTTGGCTAGCCCTAGAGATCAAAAGCAGTTAAATTTTACCAGACGGTTACACTCTACATAGAGAGGATCAACCTCAGTTCACAACAAATTGTGAAATCACATATGGGTCAAACTATAAATAGTTGGGAACAAACCTCTACGTATAGGGGCTTACCACAGACCACATGAACGGGATGAGGCAAGCCTATAAGAAATAAGAAAGTCCAAGGAACTGATTAGAAAGATTGGCAAATAGGCGACTTTAACTTTCCCAAACTTTCATGGGCTGATAATATGCCAACTATAAGCCAAGCCTATCAATACCGTAGTGTTTATCAATCATTCATAGAATAAATTGATTTTAATCTTACCCAAATGGTGATAATCCCAACAGATTTCAAAACACACTTGATCTCTTTCTCACTAGTAACGACTCCCTCATAAATAAAGTCTATAGATACTCCTCTGGCGTTAGTGACAACCCTATTGTCTGCGTAGAAGCAGACTGATTAAACTAAAACCACGGAAAGCACACATATACAGAAAGCACACTGGGATCTCTTAAAATGTAAAATGGAAGCTTTCAACAATTTATTTTTCCTAAATTACAATGTAAGTCTGTTCAGACACTTTGGGATGACTTCAATGAAAACTTATAAAAAGATATAGACGAATGTGTTCCATCGAAAGTGATTAGAGGTAAGTCGTCCCTCCCACGGATTACCCACGATAGCAAAGGTATAATCCGGAAAAGAAACTCTACTGAAGACAAAAGAAAACAGGTAATCCTAACGATACACGTAAACATTACACACTAAGGCATCTGGTGCGCAGACACATAAAATCTGCTTATGAATCTTAACTAGAAGACATCATCGGGATTGAACAAGGAGAAAGTAAAAGTAAATAGTAAGAAATTGTTTTCATTCCTAAAAAACTAAAGACAGGACAACCGAGGAATTGCAATCAAATGGGAAAATAGTCACAGACATGAAAGAGAAAGCAGATATCCTAAATAAACAATTTCAGTCAGTTTTTAACCCCAAAGTTCCATTTAGCCTGGTCCAAATTTGCCAGATAAATATTGAAAACCACCCAGAGCTATCCCAGTGTACTTCCGCCCTCCCCAACCCCCACTAGTAAAACCACAAATATAAATCCTCCCCTCCCCTTATAGCAAACATAGAGATTTCCCTTAATTGTATCCTAACAAGAAAAGGTATAACACATATATTATACCATGGGAAGTACGGACTGCATGTAGATGTTCTGGATCCGGGATCGTTTTGATAGTGAAGGTCACCGGCACCTTGACCTTTAAATGAATAAGGATAAGGGTCATGTACTGGTCATGAGCAACCATTCATCCTTTCAAGTTGGAGGACCTAGATCCATCAAGTTTGTAGTTGTTGATAGGACATCATATTGATAGTGAAGGGCACCGCAACCTTGACCTCCGATCTAGTGACCGGAAAATAACAAGAGGTCAATGACCTTGAAACTCTACTAATTGATTTTGATTTCAGGAAGTAGTCGATACAAACTTGCTTTTTGAAAATGTATTTTTAGCCGTAGCGGCCATCTTGAAATTCCGGCCGACCTGAAATTTTGCTTGGATCAATTACACATCAAGAGCAGCTTTCCTGTGAAGTCTCATGGAAATCCGTCAAGTAGTTTCAGAGGAGTAGTCGCTACAAGTTTTCATTCTATAATTCTATGTAAACAAAGATGGCCGCTGACAGCCATGTTTGACATTGAATCAAAATGATGTTCGACTCCTATAACCATCATGCCATGCTGATCATTTTAGAAAAAGTCCCATATCAGTATCTTTTATAGTTTTCAAGAAGTAGTCGCTACAAACTTATTTTTTAACAATCTATTTTTAGCCATGGCGGCCAACTTGAATTTCTGGCCGACCTGAAATTTTGCTAAGATCATTTAGACATGAAGAGCAACATTCATGTGAAGTTTCATGAAAATCCATCAAGTAGTTTCAGAGGAGTAGTCGCTACAAGTTTTCATGATATAACTCTATGTAAATAAAGATGGCCACTGGCAGCCATGTTTAACGTCGAATCAAAATAATGTTCGACTCGAATAACCATCATGTCATGCTGATCATTTTAGAAAAAGTCACATATCAATATCACTTATAGTTTTCAAGAAGTAGTCGCTACAAACTTATGTTTTTTAAATCTATTTTTGACTGTGGCGGCCATCTTGAATATCTGGCCGATCTGAAATTTTGCTAGGATCAATTAGACATGAAGAGCAACATTCCTGTGAAGTTTCATGAAAATCCGTTAAGTAGTTTCAGAGGAGTAGTGGCTACAAGTTTTCATTATATAACTATATGTAAACAAAGATGGCTACTGACAGCTATGTTTAACATCGAATTAGAACGATTTTTGACAAGGACCAACATCATGTCATGCTGTATCATTTTTAGGAAAAGTCCCATATGAATATCACTTATAGTTTTCAAGAAGTAGTCGCTACAAACTTGTATTTTGAAAATCTTTTTTTAGCCATGGCGGCCATCTTGTATTTCCGGCCGACCTGAAATTTTGCTAGAATCAATTAAGACATGAAGAGCAACATTCGTGTGAAGTTTCATGAAAATCTCTGATCAGTGGAGCTAAGAACAGGTTATCTACTGGTCATGACCAACCATGCTTTCAAGGTTGAGGACCGTAGGACCAACCGTTGTGTAGTTATTGATCGGACATCTTTAGATAGCGAATGTGACCGCGACCTTGAACTTTGATGTAGTGACCCCAAAATGAATAGGTGTCATCTAGTTGTAATGGTAAAGCGTTCTTCCGAGTTTGGGGGCCCTAGGTCCAACCATTCTGTAGTTATTGATCGGACATCGTTTCGATAGTTAATGTCAACACGACCTTGACCTTTGACCTAGTGACCCCAAAATCAATAAGGGCCATCGACTGGTCATGAGCAACCATCCCTCTAAGTTTGGGTACCCTTCTGCCAACCATTCTGTAGTTATTGATCGGACACCGTTTGGATAGTCAATGTTAGCCCGGATGTAACCTTTGACCTGGTGACACCAAAATCAATAGGGGTCAAAATGAACATGGCGCTCTGACCACACTTTGTTGTGGGGAGCAATAATCTATTTATTGAAGGGCACTGGCTTAGTCGTTGCTGGGGTGATTTACGGAAGAATAACCGTGTGACAACCTGCTGTAAGGATGAGTATTACTAGTAACTACCAAAATATAACGGTCATGATTGAATAATTGGTAGGGAACTGAAGAAGTGAAGGGACACTACAAAATCTGAAATGAAGATTGCTGTGCATCCCTTTAAGTGGGGTGCATGAGATGTTGTAGATTTGGCGGAAAGGGACAAATGAGAATAGGTATTTTGTTGAAAAATATGTTTAATATACAAAAACAACATTACTGATGTGGAAAAAAACAATTGTATGTACAACTCAGTGTGTCAGGTCCCTGCCAAGACTTGAACTTGAATCTCTTTTCTCGAAAGAAAAGTGTGTTTCCTTACACTACAGAGATCGCCCAGACATCACAAAAAGAGTGTACAAAACTAAGTGAAATTAATAAAGATGTAGATCAAAAGAATGTCAAACTAAAACTAGAAATTGTTATTGGACAAAAACGTATGGCTCCCCAGTCGCCCGAACAGACATAATTGACGACTCTAGGTCCAACCGTTCTCATTGATCTGAAAGATCGTTTTGATATTCAATATCCCTGTGACTGTATCTACAACCTGTATCAGTAATATTTATTGGTCAACCATCCTTCCAAGTTTGAGGACCCTAGGTCCAACCATTCTCTAGTTATTGATTGGACATTGTTTTGTTATTGATCGGGGATCGTTTTGATATCAATAGGGGTCATGTTCTGGTCATGACCAACCATCCTTGCAGGTTTGAGGACCCTAGGTCCAACCATTCTCTAGTTATTGATCGGACATCGCTTTGATAGTCAATGTCGTCGCTAGCTTGACCTTTGACCTAGTGACCCCAAAATCAAAAGGGGTCATCTGCTGGTCATGACCAACCATCCTTACAAGTTTGAGAACCCTAGGTCCAACCATTCTCTAGTTATTGATCAGACATCGTTTGATAGTCAATGTCACCGCGATCTTGACCTTTGACCTAGTGAACATCGATTTGATAGTCAATGTCACACGATGTTGACCTTTACCTAGCGAATTCAAAATCAATAGGGGTCATCTACTGGTCATGACCAACCATCCTTCCAAGTTTGAGGACCCTAGGTCTAACCATTGTGTAGTTATTGATCGGATATCGTTTGGATAGTCAATGTCACTGCGACCTTGACCTTAAACCTAGTGACCCCAAAATCAATAGGGGTCATCTACTGGTCATGACCAACCATCCTTCCAAGTTTGAGGACCCTAGGTCCAACCATTGTGTAGTTATTGATCGGATATAGTTTTGAGTCAATGTCACCGCGACCTTGACCTTTGACTAAGTGACCCCAAAATCAATAGGGGTCATGTACTGGTCATGACCAACCATCCTTTCAAGTCTGAAGACCCTAGGTCAAACCATTCTCTAGTTATTGATCGGAATCTTTTTGATAGTCAATGTCACCGCGACCTTGACCTTTGACCTAGTGACCCCAAAATCAATAGGGGTCATCTAATAGTCATGATCAACCATCCTTCTAAATTTGAGGACCATAGGTCCAACCATTCTCTAGTTATTGATCGGACATCGTTTGTGACACAGACAGACAGCACAAAATCAATATGGCTCCCCTCCACACTTTGTGTGGGGGAGCCATAACTATCACAGAGTTATTAATACCCTTGCAAACGCATAACCCATGACTTCATGTATATGCGCAGTTCCACTTCATACTGATGCTTCTCACAATGTTTGGGGTATGACAGAGGTCATAGTGACCTTATTTTGGTATGCGACCTACCGCTATCCCAAGATGTATCAACATACCAAGTTTGGTATTTCTAAGTGTTATTGTATTGAAAATATGGTCCGGACAAGCATTTTCTATGACAGAGGTCACAGGTCAAGGTCACAATTACCTTATTCTGGTACGCGACACATCACCATCCCAAGATGTATCTAAATACCAAGTTTGCTATCTCTAAGACTTAGTGTTATAGTATTAAAAATACGGTCTGGACAAGCATTTTTTATGACAGAGGTCACAGGTCAAGGTCACAGTGGCCTTATTTTGGTATGCGACACACAGCTATCCCAAGATGTATCCACATACCAAGTCTGGTATCTCTAAGTGTTATAGTATTGAAAATACGGTGCAGACAAGAGGTGAAAGTGTCTGTGGATGTTCTACTGGCTAAATAAGCAGGGGACCGTAACACATTTTCAACATTCATTCAACCGGCACATGGCAATGATATAGGTCACTAGTTGTTGAATGCCAGCCAGGGTAGCAGGAGAACTAGTCTGTACAAAGTAAGTGTATTACAGGGTTCCCACAGTTTTTTGAGAACAAAATTCAAGGTCTTTTCCAGGTTTTTCCACTGTTTTCAAGGACAATTTATAAATACCAGTGTTTGTCCGACACCGTTGTTGCAAAGACGTTAAATTGTTCGCAGTACTAATATGTGACACCACACAAGATGTTAGTTTATTGTTTTTGACAAGTATTGACTTTAACTCGCTGTTTTTTAGGCTGTTCTCCCTCCTATGAAGGAAATTTAGTGTTGACATTTAACTTGTTCTCAGACGACATGCTTTATCGATTCAAATGATTAGACGCTTGCATATACGACGGAACATTGCGAGTTTTATTTGAAAATACTCGGCTAAAATCGCCAACATATTTTATGAGTCAACCGGTGAGGTAACGAATTTGTACGACAGCGATAGAAAACAAAAGTACAATTTGGGGTTCATATTTCATTGATCAGAACATTAACACATCTTTACGACTGTTCACGAATACCAATGGTTATTTTTAATGGGCTTACTAGGTCATTCGCCAAATCGCCATAGGCGTAAAGTAACCTGAACTGGCGAATGAAAACCGTAAGAAATACACACCAAATTCTCCAAACATCGGCGGTCTGGCGAATCCAAATTTCCGACCGATTTTGTCTAAAAGATCTCGGAAAATCCTGAATTCTAATTCACAAAGTCTTTCACTGTTTATAAGCCACTATAGCTGAGTGTTTTAGCTAATTAGTGACAATCAATTTAGATCGATAAACTAATTATGTCAGCGTTTAGTGAAAACCAGCGTTTATTGAAAACCAAATTGTGGGTGCGATAAGACTCCGCCCACTGTTACGCCTCTTGCTGTCAATCAACTGGTTTGTGTCCCCGCGCTCAACATTATCTGTCATATAAAGTTGTGACATTATTCACAGATTTTAACTGCGTGATCGAGCCGGGTAAAACATAAAATAATGTGGCGCCCTCTAGCGGCCAAAATGGCTGATCAAAACAGAAAATTTGAAAATGTTTGCTTACGAATTAGCAAGAGATACTCAGCCCGTCTGTGTTTTTGAACTTTACAATCACTGATAAGTGTTAAAGGAACACATGGCAATCTTGAGTTTTCAAAAACTAGCAGCGCCCCGTTAGTTTTTATCATTAATGTTAATTATAAGAATTGTATTAAGCCATTTGTTTTTGCATATTATTATTTTATATCTTATTGCACCAGTATTATATTAAAAAACTTATAGTATAATAAGACGAAATAGTGAATACTTAAAATTTGATTTATTTAAATGTAACCAGGGTAAAAGTAACAAGAGGTCAATGACCTTGAAGCTCTACTGATTGATTTTGATTTCAGGAAGTAGTCGCTACAAACCGTTTTTTTGAAAATCTATTTTTAGCCGTGGTGGCCATCTTAAATTTCCGGCCTACCTGAAATTTGGCTAGGATCAATAAGACATCAAGAGCAACATTCCTGTGAAGTTTCATGAAAATCCGTCAAGTAGTTTCAGAGGAGTAGTCGCTACAAGTTTTGATTATATAACTCTATGTAAACAAAAATGGCCACTGACAGCCATGTTTAACATTGAATCAAAATAATGTTCGACTCGGATAACCATCATGTCATGCTGATCATTTTAGAAAAAGTCCCATATCAATATCTCTTATAATTTTCAAGAAGTAGTCGCTACAAACTTATTTTTTAAAAATCTTGAATTTCCGGCCGACCTGAAATTTTGCTAAGATCAATTAGACATCAAGAGCAACATTCGTGTGAAGTTTCATGAAAATCCGTCAAGTAGTTTCAGAGGAGTAGCCGCTACAAGTTATCATTATATAACTCTTATGTAAACATACATGGCCACTGGCAGCCATGTTTAACGTCGAATCAAAATAATGTTCGACTTGAATAACCATCATGTCATGCTGATCATTTTAGAAAAAGTCCCATATCAATATCACTTATAGTTTTCAAGAAGTAGTCGCTACAAACTTGTATTTTGAAAATCTATTTTTAGCCATGGTGGCCATCTTGAATTTGCGGCCGACCTGAAATTTTGCAAGGATCAATTAGACATCAAGAGCAACATTCGTGTGAAGTTTCATGAAAATCCGTCAAGTATTTTCAGAGGAGTAGTCGCTACAAGTTTTCATTATATAACTCTATGTAAACAAAGATGGCCACTGGCAGCCATGTTTAACGTCGCATCAAAATAATGTTCGACTTGGATAACCATCATGTCATACTGATAATTTTTGAAAAAGTCCCATATCAATATCTCTTATAGTTTTCAAGAAGTAGTCGCTACAAACTTATTTTTTAAAAATCTATTTTTAGCCGTGGCGGCCATCTTGAATTTCCGGCCGACCTGAAATTTTGCTAGGATCAATTAGACATCAAGAGCAACATTCTTGTGAAATTTCATGAAAATCCGTCAAGTAGTTTCAGAGGAGTAGTCGCTACAAGTTTTCAATATATAATTCTATGTAAACAAAGATGGCCGCTGGCAGCCATGTTTAACGTCGAATCAAAACGATTTTCGACAAGGACCAACATCATGTCATGCTGATCATTTTAGAAAAAGTCCCATATTAATATCTCTTATAGTTTTCAAGAAGTAGTCGCTACAAACTTATTTTTTTAAAAATCTATTTTTAGCCTTGGCGGCCATCTTGAATGTCGGGCCGACCTGAAATTTTGCTAGGATTAATTAGACATCAAGAGCAACATTCCTGTGAAGTTTCATGAAAATCCGTCAAGTAGTTTCAGAGGAGTAGTCGCTACAAGTTTTCATTATATAACTCTATGTAAACAAAGATGGCCACTGGCAGCCATGTTTAACGTCGAATCAAAACGATTTTCGACAAGGACCAACATCATGTCATGCTGATCATTTTAGAAAAAGTCCCATAGCAATATCCCTTAGAGTTTTCAAGAAGTAGTCGCTACAAACTTGTTTTTTAAAAACCTATTTTTAGATTTGGCGGCCATCTTGGATTTCACATCTACATGAATTTTTGCTAGGATCAACTAGACTTCATGGGCAACATTTCTGTAATGTTTCATGAAAATCTATTCAGTAGTTTCAGAGGAGTAGTCGCTACAAAAAAAAAGTTAACGGACGGACAGACGGACGACGGACGCCGCACCACGGCATAAGCTCTGCTGATCTCTGATCAGTAGAGCTAAAAATGATACTGGATATATAAATTGTGACACCCATTTCAATTACTGCAAGATTGCCATGTGGACCTTTAAGTGCCTACTAATTAGTTGTACACATGGTAGCATAAACTGGAACAATGGAAAGTGTGAACCGGTGTTTAATCGGCTGTTTCTGAATTGGGTTCATTTTATGGTTGATTGTTCAATCAACATGAAACAATACAAAAGGTGCGATTACTCAAAATAATGGTGTATGTATTATTTCTGAATTTGCAGCACGGTCTTTCTAGATTCTTGGGAACTCGTGTTAGTTGAACTTGTATATGCCTCAGTTTAGCCTTACATTTTCTAAATATATTGCTATTAATTTTATTTCTCTGCATGTTAGCATATTGAAATGCATTTAATGAAAATAGTAAATGGTGAAAAGAGTCTGCATTTTTGTATTTTCTCATTATATATGCATGCATTCATTCTGTCCTTGTTTAAATATCAGTCTTTACAATTTTTAAGAATTAAAATTACATTAAATTAAATACAGTTTTTACAGAGTTTTCCCGGTATGGGAAGCATGATATTGTGTCCTTTAATGGGGCATAACACCGCCAAAAGTCATTCAACTGGAACACAACAATCACATGCACAACTACACATGGCACTAATCATCCCTGCCATTGTATCAAGAACAGAAATGTGACAAAAAAACTTTAAAGAACTCATTAACCAGTACACAACAATGGCAATGCAACTAGGCTTGGTATAGTTCTATGACATAAAACGTATAGAACAGCTACAGATAAGCAACGTATTTGCGTAAATTCCCAGTTAAAACTCCCTAAATTCCCTAAATTACCGGTAGGCTAAATACACAATTAAATTACTTTATCGGAGCGTACCAATTATTTTCAACAAATTACACAAAATAACCGTTTTTGTCAGCATATCATATTTTATCCATTACCGTGAAGACGGCCAATATCAAATGGAATGCATCGACGTTTCCAGTCAATTCTGAAATAAGCAAGCCATTGAGATTGGCTAAATGTGACTGGTTATCAAGTTTATTTTTTTTCATTCGAAAGTAAATCCTTCAGGAACAAAATTGTTGTATTCAGTGACAATCTAGTCTATTTTTAATTATTCGGCATCACCGAAGCACTCA
The DNA here is from genome assembly GCA_037043455.1 of Cyrtodaria siliqua. Lineage (NCBI taxonomy): Eukaryota > Metazoa > Mollusca > Bivalvia > Adapedonta > Hiatellidae > Cyrtodaria > Cyrtodaria siliqua. Next base: position 13,510 of record JAWPHD010012804.1, read on the forward strand.
ACTTTCTCTGTATGTCAACATGGCTAAAAGAGGCCCAGGTGTTTGAACTCAGTGCAAGAATATTCATTATCGCTAAATATTAATAACTAACTCAGAACACAATAATAATTAACGTTGCGACGTTGAGTCGTGACGTCAATAAAGTGTTGCCGATGTCAACATCATCCGCCAATAACGTTCAATAAAGCGAATATTTGTTTGCAAAAACGTAATTTAAAATGTAATAAATAGATTATTTAACTGCTGGGATCGACTATGGGTAATCCTTTACTTCATGGTAGACGTGCTTTGTTTTTTTTACTCACACGCATGCGCCCGTTCATGAAAAGAACTACACGCCTACCTCTTGTGAAAGATTTCCCTATAATCGATCCCAGCAGTTAAATAATCTCTATATAATTCATATAGGGCCCTGGTTTTGTATCACTGCTTAACATAGAAGTTCAGAGAGATATTGCACAGGGTATGGTTCTCCCTGTACACTGGAAAGACTGCTTTACATCCCTCCGAAGGATGACCTATATTCACAGTACCATGCCCAAGTAAGATACTGCGGGAGTTTGTTTGAAAAATCCGGGATGTGACCCCACTGGAAATCATACACGTGATTTCTGGGACTCGAGTCAAGTATGCTTAACACTTGGCGACCGCAGGGTTAAGTTTCCAAAATTATATGGAAACAAAAGAGCACAAGATGTTTCGAAAGATAAACATTCAAGAAAAATATGTCTGGAGGTCTCCTGAAACATGAGTCATACACAAATATCCTCGACACATTCGGTATACACAGGGTCTGAATGACACGGACTACCACAACAGCCTTGATTCTCACATCTCCGTCTAGGTATTTTGTTCTTCTTTTAGTTTAGATACTACAAATTACCAAATATGCAAACGACGACTAGAAACGTCAGGGAATGTTTATGCACACACAACCTTCCAATTGTTCACTCGAATTTTTAAACACGCAGAATGAATAACAAATACGTAGTCTAGATCATCTGCGACGCTTGCTTGTTTACAAAATTATCAGGCGTCGAACATGATCAAGACTAATTTCATGTAGATCAATCCGTGACAACACAAAACATTCATAAACTAAAAATGTGTGCTAACTTTATTGACACGTATGACAGTGGAGAGTTTAAACTTGCACATATTCTACTTACGATAAATTGTTCCGCTCTCACTGGAGCGCTCTTGCTGCACTGAAGAAAACAAAATGGAGGAATGGCCGAATCAAAACGGAAATGGATTGCTATGACGTCAGGCTGTTCCAGTAACACATTACTTTGAATGAAAAGCCTCCCGATTTTTCGCGAAATACATGCTACTCCTGCAGTTGAAGACGCAGTATGCAAACTTCCCTAAAATACCTCAGGCTTGCGCGAGCCAAAACAATGCATGTCACTGTGTACACGTATGACACCAACTATCTATTCCATGACATTGACACCTGCATATCCCACACTTTTCAAAATTGACTGCACTGACTACTGTCAGAAATGTTATTACATAATGCATTCCTTTCTGTATGTTGATTTAGCTACCATAGAAACAGCAAGCGTGTGGCACTTGATTCAGAGGGTTACCGTAAAGCATATTTACATACGCAGTTGCTGCCACGCGGATTACGACTTTTTCGCAGCATCCCCGCGGCCGTTCTTCAATCGAAGTCACAAATCCACGCGATCATACCGCGGATTGTCACCCGAAATATCGCGGGGATTCCCTGCGACTGTAAAAATCGCCGCGATTGCAAAATCCAGTATCGAAAGAAAGAAATCACCGTGATTCTCCGTGATAGATACGCGGGGGAACACGGGGGAAATTAGAGCACGGATCAATGAAAAATGTAATAAAAATGATAAATACAATGAACAATTTTGGAAGCAATACGTATTTCAAACTTTTAATGCATTTAATAACGTGTGTTTTTTGTTTTTGTTGTCCAAAAGTCGCATTTCTCTTCACCGGACATAAATTGGCTACCCACAATCCTTTGCGATGTGTGTACCTATTAACAAGGCGGCACTAATAACGGGTTTATGACCCAGAATTCTTTACAATTTTTCGGATTATTTCTGACTAAAGAACCCATCGATGTATTAATAACCAACAGCAGAATAGTAAAATATGTTAAAATAACGATTAATTAAAAATATAATTCTAATTTCCAGTATAAGAATTACTATTTCAATTTTATGTTTAATCACCGCAGAGTCGGTAATAGGAACCGCCATATAACTATCGTGACCCAGTATACATTATCCGGGCATTTGAATTTTCCGAAAACAAAAATAAAATTGTCTTCTGCTTCGGGTTTTTAATAGTTATTGAATAACAATGCATTAAATTGACTGCACAATTGTACATTGATACTGAAGATAAATCGCGGCGATGGCCTACGATTTCACACCGGGTAAAGCGGTGTGCAAATTAAAACAGATCACGGCGAATCGCGGTGATTGTGTCACGGTGGAAAAAATGTATTATCCCCGCGATGAGCGGGCTGTCCGCGGATCGCGGGGACAAAATCAGTGTGTCCGTGGTGAGATAAAATCGTCGCGATGAGTGGGATTAGTCGTAATCCGCGTGGCAGCAACTGTACGTATACTAACTAAATGTTACCAGTGTGTGAAAGAAAACTCTGTAAAACCTTTAGAGCTGATGAGGTATTTTTAATCTATGGAAGTGTTTATTTTAAAACAAAGACAAAATCAAACAAACAAATCTTGCATTCGACAACTCAAAGTTTGTTTACACTTGCACGAGTCTGACTCATTATCCGTTTGTGTAACATGTACAGCCACACAAAAAATTAAGGCTTCTAAGTGCAAGTTATGTATTTACTTATAAATAGTAGTGTTACTGACTTGTTTTATAAATGATCACAACTGCGTATGTAAATTATTGTATTAAAGCAGTAAAACATATTAGATATTTGTAAATCAATGTCTTATTGTGTAAGAAATATTTCATGTTGACATACACTTTTTTAATTAATGTATGACACCTTTTCTATCAACATCATTCACAGCCTTATTATTGATGATTTCTAAAAGCACCGCATTTTAGCAATCAAAAGGCGCCGCATTTTAGAATACCAAAGAACCAGAAGTGAAACCGAATGATATCCCCTTCAATTTATAACACAAATTTATGATCATGTGTAAAATAAACACTGCCTTGTCTGTTGAAAAGTTGATTACATACCAGCAAATGTTACTTGTACTCATGGACATCTAAGTTTAAATTAACATTCGACGCGCAAAGCAGCTGTCGAATTTAGCACAATCCCGAGACTGGTAAAATGCCTGACAGGCTTGCCCAATATCCAAGAACACCCAGCAAATGTTACTTGTACTCATGGATATCTAAGTTTAAATTAACAGTCGAAGCGCAAAGCAGTCGACAAAATTAGCACAAGCCCGACAATGCTAAAATGCCTGCCAGGCTTGCCCAACAAAGCTTTTAATATACTTATCTCTACAAACTAGTTTTATAAAGGGCTAAAATCAGTTGAGCACCAAGGATAAACACCGAGATTACCCCCTACCAGAATGTGGAGGTGTTCTATTTTATTGATCACTGATTGGTCAAATTATTTTGATGATGACATGTGAAAGTTATGAATATAGTTTGTTGACAAAATTTTCGACTTTTTGGAGGAGGCTTTTCAGAACTTCTCAAGTAGTTTTTCGGATAGCTTGTGTCTTTGGTCAAACTAATTTACAGAGCTTTTCTTGATAGCCTCCCTGGCACCTATGCTTCCTAACTGACAAAATCGCCTGACGCGCATGCGTACTAACACAAAAAACAACAACATCAGTTGGCCTAGATCTCAAGTTTGTAAAATAATTCTTCATACACACACCAACAACATTAAACATTCCCCTTAACCGTCCAAGAATAACCAGATTTTCAAAACTGTACACACACATTCTGCATTTTGAAGTTTATCACGACTGACAGTCACTGAGTCAGTCGATCGCGACCTATGCGACTGACCACGGCACAGGCAGTCGAGAGCGCTTGAGACAAATATACATTTAACCAATACATCATCTCAAAACTCACAACATATACACGTACCTACCTTTCGTCGCGAACTTTTGGACAACCGTTACTCACGAGCTCTAATGCAATTCGTTTAATATCCTCAATCGAAATGCTGACGATATTCAACTTTGCTGCAATAAAAATGGCGTCCTGAAAATGTCTCTAAAATTGTCTGCGCATGCGGGGTAAACGTGACGTAGGCGTTAACACCAGTTTTATATGTACATATTAGTATTCATCCAAGAGATAGCAACTTATGTAATACCAAATTCAACGTCCCGTTCATGAGTCTTTATCCACTACTGTCTTTCCGTACTAGAAAATTACTGAAGGATCTTAATCCCAACAAGACTGCAGGACAGGACCAGATAAAACTCCTTGTACTGCTGCTAACATTGCCCCCCCCCCCCCCCCCCCCCCCCCCCACTCAATTTTAAAAAGAACGATACATTTATCGCAGAAATTTATCGTCCAATATCACTAACATGTATACTGTGTAAGGTCTTGGAACATGTTGTAGCGTCTAACCTGGTAAGGCACATGGACTCTAATGGTTTAATGTATGACCTACAACGTTGATTGAGGACTTAGCCAGGAAATGCCAGAACACGTAAACAGGCCGACTTAATTCTATTGGACTTCCATATACATTGGTGCTAGAAGGGGAGAGCTGCGACACGATCCCAGTCACATCTGGTGTACCACAAGGGATTAAACTAGGCCCGATCATATTCCTGGTATACATAAACGACTTGCACGAATACATTACCTCGCAAGTAAGGCTGTTCGCGGATGACACAGCACTATACCTGACAATAGACGACCAACAAACTGACATTACTACCCTACATACTGACCTCAACAAACTACACGCATGGTCAATAACGTGGGACATGAGCTTCAACCCTTCTAAGTGCCAAGTCACGCAAACTACTAAGTCAAAAACACACTACCGACTACGTACATATTACATGGACATACGTTAGAAACAGTCAGCAACGCTCGATACCTGGGAGTAGACCTCGCTGGCAACTTGTCATGGAACACTCATGTCGATCGCATTGCTGGAAATGCAACTCGCACTTTAGGCCTTTTTAAAAAGAAATATAAAACCTAATAACAGTAATATAAAAGAGCACTCTTACAACTTGAGTATGCCAGTTCTATCTGGGATCCCCAAACCCAATCCAGTATAGACAAGCTTGGAATGATACAACGCCGAGCAGCACGCATGTCACAAACTGATTACTCCAGGTACTCGAGCGTCACAACCATGTTAAACACTTTGGGGTGGAGGTAGCTGGAAGAACGTAGGGCAGATACACGTTTGTGTCTTTTTTTATAAAATAATCCACGGTCTGGTAGCTGTTCCGATGCCCGACTATATACAATAAAACAACCGCATCTCTAGATATTGCCACTTAATGACATTAAGCAATTACATACTGGAGCAAACTATTACAAATACTCATTTTTTTCCATATCTATTGTTCAGTGCTACCTGCCGATATTGCCCTTAAGCAAGCTTTAAATTCCTTAAGGTCCCAAAATGTTGTTTTTATCTTGAATTTACCCTCTCAATATGACATTTAACCACCTATCACATTTGCTCACCTTACCCTTGTTTTTAATCTTTACTATTTCTACTAACAGACACAGGCGCGCAACTGCTCGAAGTTAACAGTGAGGGAGTGCAGCAGGATATAGAGATAGATAGACACATAGATTATATTACATTATAACAGTGAGGGTGTGCAGCAGGATATAGAGATAGATAGACACATAGATTATATTACATTATAACAGTGAGGGTGTGCAGCAGGATATAGAGATATATAGACACATAGATTATATTACATTATAACAGTGAGGGTGTGCAGCAGGATATAGAGATAGATAGACACATAGATTATATTACATTATAACAGTGAGGGTGTGCAGCAGGATATAGAGATAGATAGACACATAGATTATATTACATTATAACAGTGAGGGTGTGCAGCAGGATATAGAGATAGATAGACACATAGATTATATTACATTATAACAGTGAGGGTGTGCAGCAGGATATAGAGATATATAGACACATAGATTATATTACATTATAACAGTGAGGGTGTGCAGCAGGATATAGAGATAGATAGACAAATAGATTATATTACATTATAACAGTGAGGGTGTGCAGCAGGATATAGAGATAGATAGACACATAGATTATATTACATTATATTAGTATTTAAATAAAGGCAAACAGGTTTAAAGTAAAAATGATATTGATTTATACATCGCGATGCTATAACACACACTGGATAATTGTTATGGTAAGGTTGAGATAAATACATCATAGTACATGTACGCCAAGATTCATGTGTGTCCCTTTAATGAAAAAAAAAACATAAGAGTAAAAGCTCTGCTCGGTCTGAGCTAGTGCCAGTGCCTAACTCATATATAATTGCCTTACTTAGTAATTCTTGAATCTCTCGGTATGAAAACATTGCCAAAAAAAGTATTGTCTAATCTTCGAATCCATGTTGTCTTCCATTTTTGTTTTGTTTTGATGTACGCGATGGTACGATGGCCCTAACGGAACAAGTATAAACAAATACCTTGAAAATGGTCCTCTAGCAGCAGATAGAGTAATCCCAAATCCTGTTTGCACCAACATGTCACGGTGACCTGTCAAACGACACGATGCACTTGTTTACACATAATGGGAAGTTATTTCATCCGGTAAGGTATAACTGTTTACATAATCCACGGTATGAAACACTGTACGCGTGTTTTTAGACTCAATATGTACCCGTACTGCTCGCCGACTTAACGCGCCCAAATCTTAAGCGACTTTTCGGGTGTAGAAAAATGGCGTCTGTTACAATTAAAAATTCGTAAAATAGTCCGTAAAAATACAAAGAAATAGTCCATGTTCGTGGAAGCAAAATGCGAACAGAACTGATATAGATCCGTGGCTTTCCTACTCCAAAGATCGTATGAAAGTGATCATGACAGAGGATCTTACGAAGTTTGTAAATCACGTCACCATAGAAGTCAGGTTTTGATAGTTCTTGTCGCAGAAGAGTTCTTAAATTACTTTTATAATTTGAAAGAAGATTATGGTTATGATAGTTACATTTTGCAAAGATTTTACAAAGTTTATGGTAACGGTATCCCTGAAGTAGCTTTTTAATTATACAAGGATTGCGAATATTATAGTCCTCGACTCGAGTACAAGCTCTAGAAAAACGAATAAGTTGGGACACACAAACACAATAAACATTTAAAATTTGGACCAGCCAAGGGCCCATCATGTTCAACCTTCCCGATGTCGTCTCGGAGGCTTTCCGCGACTGAGTGATCAGTACGGTTGCAAGTGTGGGTACATCCTTTGTATGATTATACCTGAAATAACAACGAATTCCTTAAATAAACAAGGTTGTGTATGGTCGTAAGATTTTGTATAAATATATAAACGTTTCAATGTACTCAAAATTGTAAAATTAATTTCATAATATGTACATGAAATGCAATTTTAGATCTGCTTTATATTATTTCAGTGAAGAATATCATTGGAATATCATTGGCATAGATCTGCCTGGGCATTGTCGGCCCAGGAATACGCCTAATTTTCAGAAATTGAAAACGTAATGGGGGAGGGTGGGGATTATTGTCAAATACATTGTGAACTTCTCTTTACCTTTTTTATAAATCTGGAATTTGGTTTTTTATTGAAGAGCTCAAAGGTGCATTAACAATGATGTTAAAGGCTATTTGATGCACATACATTGGAAGATGCTGCGCGTTTGGTAGATGATTATTTGCTTACTCACAAGGTATATTTTGTTCACAAATCAAGCCCTCAGCAGCATTCTTCATTTAAGAAACCCTCACTCGGACTGCAGTTCTTCTAAACCTCAGTCAGGTACATTACATATTAGTACTTTCAAACATCCAGCACTTATGAGAATATTGATCCAAATTCCTTATCTCGAATTACTTTCATCTATTTTAGTTCTAAACCCCATTCTTTTATTGGAAACGATGCAGTTTCTGAGTTCATAAAATCCCATTCTGATTCTGCTATGGATACTTATGAACCATTCATGTCTGAAAGTTCTATATCTTTTATTGATGATTCAACCTAACCGATCCCTATATAGATATTACGCGACACGGGAGCTTTTCTATCTCATATTACTAGATACTCTGAGTCTTATACTGACTGACTTCTATGGTGATGTGATTCATCAACTTACAGTTCGCCACCATGAGTTTTTCCTCTTTAATTGTGCGATGACCAGACAGGCTGTGGACCCCATGATGACGTCTACCTAAAGCCCAAAAGGACGGTGACTTTTGATATTTGTCTGCAGTCTTGTCTTGTCGTGCCCTCAATGGTTTATTCTATGGTTGCTCTGGCTTCTGCGAAGTCATTGAGTACCTTCTTCGTGGCTTTCTAGGCTATTGTCTGTTTTTCATTTATATATACATGAGCATCTTTGTGAGTTACTTATATTGCTGCCTTGTTGGTTAGAGAATAGTTCATGGCGGGGATTCTGTATTTACACTGTACCGTTTTATTGTGCTGAAGTAGCGTAAGTGTGAGGTTTGGTTCACCCTACAACCTGGTTTAAACTCCCACAGACCGTTCCAAGGCGGTAGCCCTATTGCCAACCCTTTTGTGTTTGTAATGTCTTATTTAGTCTTTTATTCATCTTTAAATTTGTTCTTTGTTTCTTTGTGTGTTTGTGGTTGACTGTCGTCCTTGCATGCTGCTTTTCCTGTTCGATTTTTGTCTCGCCTTTTCGAAGAAAAAAAGAGCCATTATGTGTTGCTTTTCCGGCGGCGGCGGCGGCGTCAAAATTCAAGTTTTGCCTTTAGGTCATTTTCTCACAATCTGTATACACTAGACCTTACAACTTTGCTTATAGTTGTATCTTGGGTGGTACATCGTAACGTGACAAAGCAAATGTGGAAGTGACCTTGACCCTCTGAGCAAAGGGCAGATAACCTAATAATTGTTAGGTTCAACTTATGCGTTTAGGTCACCTTTTCACAAACTGTATGCACTAGACCTTTAAAACGTTGCTTATATTTGTATCGTGAGTGGTACATCGCAACGTGACAAAGCAAATGTGGAAGTGACCTAGACCCTCCAAGCAAAGGGCAGATAACTTAATAATTTTTAGGTTCAACTTTTGTGTTTAGGTCATTTTTTCATAAACTGTATGCACTAGACCTTTACAACTTTGCTTATATTCGTATCTTGAGTGGTACATCGCAACGTGACAAAGCAAATGTGGAAGTGACCCTCCAAGCAAAGGGCAGATAACCTTATATTTTTTACCTTCAACTTTGGCATTTAGGTCACTTTTTCACAAACTGTATGCACTGAGACCTTTCAAACTTTGCTTATAGTTGTATCTTGAGTGGTACATTGCAACGTGACAAAGCAAATGTGGATGTGACCTCTCTCTCTATGTTGGACCAGTCTGACCAGTAACAGAGGAGTTATGGCTCTTGATTTAATTAAAAATGCTATATTTTGCCTCGTTAATACGGTAGGGCCTTCATTTTTCATCTGATCTTTACCAAACTTTACCAGCTTCTTTAGTTATGGCCCTTGATTTAGTAAAAAATCTGTCTTTTGCCCGAAACTTTCAAAACAAGGTAAATGGCAGTCACTCGCTTCTTTGATGTTATAAGAGCCATGTTGGCCAGAAGACCGTCCACAGGCTCTCTTGGACCTCTTGTTTATCTGAATTTACCATATTTGTTAAGAATGCTCATATAAACGCCCCCACCTATTTTTATGAAATTTAATTCATAGAAATTGAAAAATACCCATGCCATACTAGACACAGCAGACTTTTGCCCATGATTAGCGATCTAAGGTCATCCTATCACTGTTGTTTTTGCAATGTTTTAAAAGAAATACTGATGGGAATTTTATGTCAAACTTTTATTTAAGCAGCATTGACCATTTTATGCTCCCGAAATCTTTCGGGGCGTATAGTAATCGCACCGTCCTTCTGTCGGTCTGTCCTTCTGTCCGGAATCCGTCATTCCGCAGTTCGTGTCCAGACTGTACCTTCAAAACTCCAGCATGGATTTTAAATTAATTTAGCACAAGTAATCAACATAACAAGACGATGTGTCGCGCGCAAACTGAGGTCCGTACCTCAAAAGTCAAGGTCACACCTGAAGTTCATAGGTCAAAACCAGGTACGGACAGTAACGTCACAACCCATGCAGGGATTTTAAAATTACTTGGCACAACTGATCACCATCACAATATAATGTGTCGCGCGCAAAACCCATGTCCGTACCTCAAAGGTCAAGGTCACACTTGCAGTTCATATGTCAAAAACAGGTACGCAATTTCGTGTCCGGACCGTAACGTCACAACCCCTGCAGGAATTTTTAAATAACTTGGCACAAGTGATCACCATAACGATGTGTCGTGCGCAAAACCCAGGTTTTCAAGGTCAAGGTCACACTTGGAGGTCAAAAGTCATATTGTGTCCGGTCAATAACTCTGTCATTCATGGACGAATTTTCAAATAACTGGGCACAATTGCTCACCACAACAAGACGATGTGTCGCGCATAAAATCCATGTCTGTGGCCCCAAGGTTAAGGTCACACTTAGAGGTCAAAGGTGAAATCGTGTCCGGTAAATAACTTTTGCATGCCTTGACGGATTTTCAATTAACTTGGCACAAGTGTCCATCACACCCAAACGACGTGTCGTGCACAAAATCCAGGTTCATGGCTCCAAGTTCAAGGTCATACTTAGAGGTCAAAGGACACTTCAGGGGCATTTATCACTTACAGTGATATTTCTTGTTATTTTTAAGTCCAGGCACCGTTATGCGAGACATGTGAATACTCGAATGTTTTGTTATATATATATTCGTAAGATCCTTGGTCATAATCACGTTCATATACTCTTTATTAAACTTGTTAATTGTTTATCAATAGCGGTTATGACTCTATTATTTAGCAACACACTGCATGTAAAGTGGTTGACCTATTTAAAGTTCGCTAATATGATTTCCTCTTTGTGCGATGACCGGACATATTGTGGACCCTATGATGACGTGTAGCTTTGATACATGTCTTAAATCGTGTCTAGTCGTACCATTACCGGTTTGTTCTCTTTTTACTCTGGCTTCTGCTAAATCTCTGAGTACTTGCTTTGTGGCTTTCTAGGCGTTTGTTTTTTATATTCATATATACATGTAAAGTTATGTATTATACTTATATTGCCTATTAATGCTGCCTAGTTCGATTGAGAATATAACCTGGCTGGGATAGCTCGACTGAGAATATAACCTGGCTGGGATATCTTTATTTAAACGGACCCGTTTTATCGGATGACACTGGGATAAGAGTTTTATTTTGTTCACCCTAGAACCTGGTTTAAACCCCCACTCACCCCACCCCCAATGGCCTTATTTGACACTGACCCTTATTTACTCATTCCCTATTCATTGTGATGATAATAGGGTAAAAGTGAGGTTTGGTAGCCCTAGAACCGTTTTAACATCCAGCGACATTTTTGGCCACTGACCGTACTGACCGTTCCAGGGCGGTAGCCCTATTGTCAACATTTTATGTTTGTAGTATAATATCTTGCCAGTTATTCCCCTTTGTAATAATTGTTTATTTGTATGCCTGTTCTCGGATGACTGTGATTTTTAAATGCTAAATTTCCTGTTCGACTTTTACATTTTCTTTGACATTACCGAGAGGCCCAATTTTTTAAAATATAGGGAAAATACAAGTTACCATCATAAAAATTCAGCAAATGATGTCATCCTTTCTACTGAGGATGATGTTGTTCCCACGCATATTACGTGGTGCACTACTTTCAAGGCTGGGGTAGACGGAAAGCAAAACAAACTTCGAAATATATACTGTATTCGTAAACTACATAAACAGCTTGATAAAGCCCGCTTTCTTTATTTCGATTTCTATTGCCTGCATCATTACAAACATCTCAAAACCTTCTAACTGCTTGATTACGTTCAACAATATCGTGATAAGCTTATACGGATTATAACAACTCTGGGAATAATTTATTTCGGTCAATTAATGATTCAGGAGACGTTATTGATGCAATTTGCAATAAACTTTAAAATATATCATATATACATTACTTACGACTTCTCAGCACTATATACAACCATATTGCTCTCAGTAAAAAAGACTTTCGCTAGAGTAAATACTACATTTTTGGCCTGTAACAATATTAAAGCGTTTTTCACGAACGGCATATACAATTACACTATGTGCACTGGCCACACAATTTGCATAGCACTCATTTTCCTATTAGATAATATTTTTGTCAGGTATGGAACTAGGTTTATAGACAAATTGTTGGTATTTATATGGGTTGGACCTGTGCATCTCTTGTGACAGGTTTGTTCTTTTATTGCTATGAAAGCGATGTCATGTAGAGTCTTTCATCCGATACTCAGGCAAATATAATTGAAGCCTTTAATGACACCTTTAAGTATCTGGATGACATATTGAACATTAAAATTCCTTTCTGTTCTACTATGGTTAATACTATATTACCTACGGATCTCAACAAAGATAACAATTCTGATACTGACACTTTTTGTCTTAATTTACATACATCTCTCTATAGAAAATGGTAAAATAATTAGTAAAACATATAAGAGAGATGCTTATTTTTGAAATTGTTAATTATCCCAACTTACATAGGGATATTCTTCGAGCAACTTCTTATGGGGTCTATGTGTCTCAAATTATTCGTTTTCCTAGAGCTTGTAGTCGCGTTAGAGATTGTAGTCGCGTGGAGTTCTTTAATATCCGTACTATTTGTATCACTAAAACGCTACACCAGCAGCGCCACTGTTTCCATAAACATCGAAATACTTGGCTAAATGTTATTATCGTAACCCTGATCTATCTTTAAACTATAAAAGTAATTTAAGTACTCTTCTGCGACATTGACAATCACATCCAGACTTCAGTGATGATGTGATTTACAAACTTCGTAAGATCCTTGGTCATAATCGCGTTCAATATCTTTATTAAGCTGTTAAAATGTTTATCAACAGAGGTTATCACCTTTCATTTTGCATGTTTAGTGCTTGACACATTTACAGTTCGCCACTATGCCTTCCTCTTTGATTGTGCGATGACTGGACAGATTGTGAAATCTGTGATGACGTCTACCTAAATATTTATAGGACGGCAGCGTTTGATATTTGTCTTTAATCTTGTCTGAAGACAGGATAATAGCGCGGATTGTTTACACATATAATCTATTCAAGTTAACCTGTAGGCCTTATTGCCTACTGACCATTCAAAGTCGGTAACCCTGTCTTCACCACCCTTTCTGTTGTATTTTGTCTTTTTCATTGTATTATTAATTACATATAGCTCCTTGTTTGTAATGCAGTGCGGACCTACGATGCCATTGCGTTTGAACGCTGTGGCTATATGGGACCCTATATCTCATTTTTGTCGTACCCTTAACGTTTTGTTCTCTTGTTGCTCTGGCTTCTGCCAAGTCATTGATTACTTACTTTGTGGCTTTCTAGGCTTTTGGTTTTATATTATATATACATGACCATTGATGTGTTTTACTTATATTGCCTAGTAATGCTTCCTTATTTGTTAGAAACTATAACCTGGCGCTGATATCTTTATTTACACTTCCCGTTTATTGGGATGACAATAGGGTAAGTGCCTTTTGCCACTCACCGTTCCAATGCGGTAGCCCTATTGTCAACAATTGTGTGTTTGTGATGTCTTCAATTTTATTTTACTCATCTATATCTTCTTTTGCTATGATGCAGTGTAATAGTAAGACATATACAGCAGAGGCCTAGGAACTCATTTAGCTTGATGTAGGTTCTAGACCTTAGTAAACAAATGTGTTGTTTGATTAAATCTTACTGATACCTGTAAATCTATTTAAAGGTCCGATGTTCACTGCTTGGTCTTTATCCAACACAGATCCGAGTAAGAAGTCAAGTCTGCGTTATTCTATGGTTGCCATATTGCGAACTGAGTGTCTGCGTGTGTGTGTGTGCGCGCGTGGAAATACGTCCAACACGTTAATTACTTAAAGTAATATTTAAAGTTTTAACATTTGTTAAGCCAATCATTTGTGTTGTTTCGGCCTGCATAGCTGTGTTCATACATATATGAGTATACGTATTGAAAAGGGGAATTTTTACACGGTCCCAGTTGCTAAATACAGTCAGTACCTGACCAGCAAGGAATATTTAACTAGGACTCAAGTGAAGAGGTGCACATAGGAAATGAACGTATTCTTTAACGACGGTATATGGGAAAATATTTTTTAAATGAAAATCTGAATGTTAAATATAGAAAATAAATACTAAGTTGGAATATATTAGAAATGAAATATGCATCTTTACCATATAAAACATACAAAACATATATCACAATTTACTGTTTTCCAATGATCAAGATTTCATTTGGTGTATCGTTAGTTTCCCAATAGTACATTGTCATTCTTCGTCGACCCAACAACAAATATGTAGTATTATTACTTACTGGTCCTTTGGGATCATCCAGCCCAATATGTGTGGCTTTAACGTCGGTGTTTGGGCGTGAGAGGTGTTTCGTCTTAGATTACCGCTCATGAACCTACTCAATACAATCGAGTCTGCTACTTTTCTCCATTGTTTGTGTTTGTTACTTCCAAGGCATCCCATTTTCAGTACTTTTAGCAAATATTGAAATATTCTGTCATTTATCCATGAGCAGTTAGAGGCAACCGAATAAAACAACACCAATAACGCTAGTGTGTATACAATGCGTCTATAGATATCCTTTATTTACTTTCAATATAGCGAAACAAATACAGACAAAGGGTTAAATGATACTATTTTAGACATACAAAAAATATCGTATTACGCGTCATGCAAACAACTTACAAAGGAATAATTAAACAGCCCTATCGCATCACGTGTCATGCATTCGACCACCAGCGCTACCGCACTACCACACTATTTCACAATACGATCTTCGTGGCGTAGGTAGGCGGACTCAACCTTTCATAATTGTTTCACTGCCAAACAAAAACAGAAAATTTTCTTCGCATACTTATGATCATAATTATGTTGAAGGTTATGAGTGTTATAATTACACTTAATACTTTTTTCTTTCATCATTTCATCAGATGTTACGATTCGTTAGTGCTGTGTTGCAAGGTCAAGTAATTAGGGGCAGGGCGCAGGTAGGAAATTGTCATTTATAAGTAAGTAAGTAAGTAAGTAAATCATTTAGTAACGTGACATGTGTGTATACAATGTACATGCAAGTACAAACAAGCATATATTAAGCAATATTTCAAAACATCATACACCCGGCCCACTTGGCCTATAAGTCACCATTACAAAATACATATCAAACTAACAAGTTCCAGTTCAAACAAATTATGATAAGCATGATCTAACAATTTTCTGGTGATTATCAATATCTTTGTAAACCATCCTGACAGCATATGTTTCTTGTTCTGTTTACATTTATAAATATGCGTATATACAAATATAAATATATAACTCTTCTATTTAAACAGAATATTTCGTCTTTTAAGGTACGCATTAACCAGAAACTTAACAATTTTTCGTGTACATGATTTTAAGGTAACACAGTTTCTCATTATTCGTAAGACACGTATACGTATTGTCTGTAAGTTGTTCATGAACTATTTGGTTTCTTATAACGGTATACGTAGGGCAAATCAATAGAACATGTAATTCGTCCTCGGTAAATATCAAGATTAACACTAGCACGATTATCATACGATTCTTACAGATTAAGTTTAGACATAACGGATTTTAAGTCACAACACCAATTTGATCTTGCAGTACTGTTAGCATAGTCTATAATTATTAAAGACTCCTTTGGTTAACCTGTTATCGTCAAATTGTAAAAGTCTGTTCTTTTATCTGATCATACTGAACCATCTACGATACATATTGGGGAGCCAGCCTGTGTCTCCAATTATGGCTAGCGTCGGTGTAAATCTGAGTACTCCCACGAAGTACCTCGTATCCCGATGTTTCACATTGTCTATTTTAATGTCCCAGATGTTGCAGATTTATATTTAATGAATGTTTCCCTGTCATCCCATTTGTCGAAAAAGGTACCAGTGCATATAAAGCAGATAGTTAGATGTTTACGATATTATAAAATTGATTGAGAAATATAGAAATGTAATGTTAATTGTCTTCATCTTCGGTTTCGTCTGTCTGCGCATCAATCAATCGCTTCAGAAAATCATTCAGATTTCTTGCACATCGTGGCGAGGGGACCCATGTTGTCATCACAGTACAGAACGCCGGGGGACAATATTTGGGACAATTCAATTTGCACCATTGATTTGACACGCTCATACCGCTGACTTTGGTATACTGTGTTTTCGACTTGCAACATCGGTTGTTGCACGTGTCCACTTTGGCAAGTGTGCATTCCGTGCACGTCATATCAGGTACGTTTATTGCAGGCTCTATGCCATCGTTTTCATTGCTCCAGTCTCCTTCATATTCTTCATTTGAAGCTTAAAATAGAAACATGAAATCTTTAATGGTGTGCTTGTTTTGTGTAGTGTTCACATTTTGATAAAAAAGTTAAAAATTAAAAAAAAAGGTCATCAAAGTTCATGACAGAACACTTTATTTTTAATGGAAATAAGCAGCTACATTATGTGTATCACCCATTGTACAATGTAGAAGGTTGTATGCTGATTGATAACTTCCGTATTCAACCCCAGAAGATGGCGTAAAGCTGCAATATGGAAAATATCGCAATCTCGTAAACCATTAAACGAGATAAAATCACGAGGTTTGAACAAAGTTTGGTTAGCAAACCTCGCGGATAATTTTCATAATAGGAAATGGCGAGATTGCAACATTTTCATTTCGCTTTCGTGCAATCTCACAAACATCGAGAAATCGAGATCGCGGTGGCCCTAACAAGATTCCTTACGGAACTCTTGTGTTGCCTGTCCTTTTTCTTAAAAAGAACAATCTAAATTTTGAAGACAGGAAGTGCAACCCTTCATAAATTATGGAGCGGTCCGAGCACATTTGTTTTATAAAAGCGTTGAAGTTTATGAAAATGGGAAATGTTCTCAAGGCGTTAACCCAAAATTACAGAAAGCAGTTTTAGGGACAAACAAACAGACGGGCGGGGGCTTGACTTTCCAAACCACGCACGTGTCAGTGCCTACATGTAACCGATATTCTTAAAACTAAAACACCTGCACTTAAGACACTAAGACACCAGTTATATATAATATACTTACTCTAAATCACAGACCGCGAGCGAGTACACAATGTACAAACCTATTATTGGTCATCTTTTGACTTGTCAACTTGACCGTGCAGTTTTTTTGTAATTTTTGTATAATGGGTATGGACACTGAATGCTTTAAAAAAAAGTTATACTACATTTTGTTCTAAAATGCCTGCAATTTTGATTAAAAAGCCGGTAAGACTGTAAGTCTGTAATCGCATAAAAAGGCCGGTACATGTACTTACTGGCATGATGCCTGAGAAATGCAAGGCCTGACCTTTCTGAAAAGTGGCATAACTCTACCGTAATGCAAGTCCGAGTTATTGGACATTTCAATGGCATTGTATAATTGATAAAGAAGAACCATATAGCGTTTTATGACCATAAGGTATGAGCCAAGTTAAATTGCGGGTTAAAGTTTTATGCAAAAGGGGCATAATTCTGCCAAAACAAAAGTCAGAGTTATCGGACATGGACATTCCTTGGTGTAAGATGAAGATGTGTGTGAAGTTTCAAAAACATATTTAAAATACAAGTTATGGCCAAGGTTAGTTTGCAGGTTAAAGTGTGACGGACGACGATGGACGACGACGGACAAAGTGATCCATTAGTGCCATGCAACGCAGGCGACACAACAATAAAGGACGTCTTCGGGATAAACAACAAACTTTGCTTTACGAGTTAATAAATGTAACATATCTAGTGGTGTAAATGTGAACTAAAACGTACCTGGGGGCAACGGTGGACATGTTTGTGGAACAATGACTGGACATGTTGGAACAATGACAGGACATGTTGGAACAATGACAGGAGGACATGTGCAGTTTTGTTTCGTGTCAACTGTTGGAACATTTGGTTTAACTGCTGTCGGGTTATATGGAACATTTGGAACAACTGTTGGAACATTTGGTTTAACTGCTGTCGGGTTGTCAACTGCTGTCGGGTTAAATGGAACTTTTGGTTCATCTTTACAGTTCGTCAGTTCATCAGTTGGTCCATATGCACACCATTCAGTTTTGCTAAATAAAGCCTGAAAGAAAGACGTCGATTCACTGGTTTGAAACTGTTTGGAGTACATTTACACATTTAACAGTGGTGTATGACACAGGTGCCCGATGAATGGATAATAGATCTATCTTATTAGTGTTATCAACTATTTTAGATTGTCCATACAACTTTTACTGATATTTTGATGTCGTAATGTAAATTTAAGCACTTCATTTAGTAAACACTAAAATGCATTTTAAAAACAAATGAAAATAATAAGAATACAGATGAAAATAAATATGCTTTTTCAAAAGTGTTCAAATTGTTTATGACTGTCTGTCTCACCATTCATCTTGTTCTTACCGATATCTGAAACAGCATTATAATCACCACCTATGATATATATTGTGTCGTCCTGGTTTAATTTTCAGTTGCCCCAAAGCCAAAGTATAAAAAAGTGTTATGTTGTAGGCGTTAAAACCATTCATATTCAGGGGCAAATACATGATATGAGATCGGAGATGTGTATGTGTGTATGTGTGTGTGTGTGTGAGTTGGAGGAGGTGGGGTGGGGGGGTGGTGAAGTGAAGGCGAGGGAGAATGTGTCAACATGATATTTCTATTCGATAAGATTT